>PVIH01007843.1:33440-96837 GCA_004025045.1 Sigmodon hispidus
CAGCCATTCCCCCCAGCCATCCCCCCAGCCATCCCCCCTCCACTTTCAGTCTGGATCCATCCCTTTCAGTTACTCATTAGAAAGCAAACAGGCTTCTGAGGGATAATAACAAAATAAAATATATTAAGTTAAAATAAAAACTAATACACGTGAATAAGACCAAGCAAACAACAGAAAGACAGGAGCTCAAGAAAAGACACAAGAAACAAATATAGAAGCAGAGACTCAATCAACGGCATATGAAAGACTTCCATTAAAACTGGAAACAAAACTATATGCCCAAAGGACCTGTGCAGGCCCTGTGCATGCTGCCTGAGTCTCTATCAACTCATATGTACATTGATCCTATTGATTTAGAGGACCTTGTTGCCTTGGTGTCCTCCATCCCCTCTGGCTCTTACACTCTTATAACCTCCTCTGTAGAGTTCCCTGAACCCCAAAGAGAGCCATTTGATGGAGCCGACCCATTTAGAGCTGAGTGTCCCAAAGTCTTTCACTCTCTTCATATTGTCTGTCTGTGGACTTCTGTATTTGTTCCCATCTACTGAAGGAAGGAGATTCTCTGATGATGGCTGTGCAAGGCACTGATCTACAAATGTATCAGAATGCTATTAGGAGACATTTTAATGCTGTGTTCCTTTGGTAGAACACTAGTGTTTGGTTTTACCGTAGGTCCCTGGGCTATCTAGTGTCAGGTTCTTTGGTCACTCAAGCATTGTCAGATCCATCTTGTAGTGTGGGCCTTTAGTCAGGTCATACATTGGTTGGTAACTCCTATAAGTTTTGTGTTACCATTGGATAGGCATGTCTTACAGGTAGGACACTATTGTAGATCAAAGGGTTTGTAGCTGGGTTGTTATTTACATTTTTTTTTGGTAGCATATAGAGTACCTTCCTATACCAAAGATGCTGGCACATAGGAGTGAAGGCTGTGTGTAGACATCAGTTCCACCTCTTCATATTCAGTGAATTATATGGATGTTTTCATTAGGAATAAAACCTTGTCATCAGTTTCTGGAGAGCAGCCTGTAGCCCTGGCAATGGGCTGTGTTGTTTGAGGGTTCCCATTGCCATAGGTTTTCAAATATATGTAGACATAAGGGGTCAGCAAGATGTCTCAGGGATAAAGGTGTTTGTTGCCATGTTTGACAACCTGACTTCAGTCTCTGCAATCCATGTAGTGGAAGGAGAAAAAATCACTCACCACAAGTTGTCCTCTGATCTCCACAAGGGTGGCATGGCATGCATACACACATACATACAACTGATAAATTGATGAAAAAAATCTAAAAATGTATTTATGTAGACTTAAAGCATAAGAAAACACAAACCTTGTCTTTCAGAAATAGGAACAAAGGATATTGAGTAATAGAGTCATTGTTACCAGGAAGGGTAGAACAGTGATTTCCATTACCAGAATTTTAATAGGAAACTCTCAAGAGTGACTGATTTCACAAGAGGATCAGTCAGCATTGCCCATTTGGATCATCCAGCTGTGTTTCTGAATTTGGGGACTGCAGAGCCTCACTGGGTAAAACAATGTCAGGTGTACAAGAAAATACTGCTGGCCTTTACTCCAAGGCTGTGTGCCTTCTATTGGTATGGATGACAGCAGATACAGTGACTGGAAGGAGGTGGCCCCATGCACTGTCTCAGGGACACTGGAGGCACATAGGCTTGCATATCATTCACTAGGCATCAGTAGTAGGCTGGTCTAAGTGACCAAGGAATTCACACAGCCTATGAAAGAGGCTGATGGTGTACCCCTGGGACAACCTTGACGAGCATTTGTGTGCGATATATGCATGCCTAAGTGGATACAGCTGATAGGTTGACTTGGACTTTGCAAGTCACCTAATCCAACCATTGCATCATGTAGGCTCCAGAGTCCTAATTTCCAGACAGACAGCAGTCCACTCTATGCTGAGACCTTTCCAGGCAGGTCCATTTCATAATTTTCCTTGTAATCACGTCTGTCTGTTTAGTGTTTCCCACAGTCAGTAAACATTGCTTGTAACTAGTATAAACCACATTCAAAAATAGTTTCCTTGCTCTTACTAAAAACTAGGGAATGTGTATGACTTTTTAGGGAGCACCAATACATGTACGTCACGAATCCTGCCTATTTCTCATTCATTAGACCTGAGCTCCCACAAAAATGTTTATGGATCCTTCATTCAGAATTGAGTTTTGAGCTCCCACAGTACTTCATTGATAGCTTTGTTACACCTTTATTGAAGTCTGCGATTTATTTTAGCCTTATGCACATGCACGTGTGTGCATTATCTGTTTGCTGCACTAACATCTTTCTTTAGCTATAAAATGGAGAAGTTGGAATTGGCTCAACTAAGTTAGTTTCGGAGCACAGCTCTAGCATGGAGTGTGGGGGGATGGGGAGTGGCTGCTGTCTACTACTACAGATCTTTGGGTGCAGTTAGGGAACAGGGTGGCTTTTATCTGCTACACGTTCTTGGCTGCACTCTAATTCCTCAGTGCCTCGATGGGTTTGCTCAGGTGAAAGGTAACCAGAAAAGATTAAATTTAGAATAGTCAAGTTCCTTAGACTACTGAGTACTTGCTCTCTCATCCATGATGATTCTTCTTCCTTGGAAAAGCTTTCATCCTATCCCATCCTTGTTCTGTGTACTTACGTATAAGACCTATAGCTGCAGTTTGGTCCCAACTGATAGTATCAGCAGCTTCTTCATGTGTATGGGACTGTACTCATAAAGAAACTGAAAATACATTTAGTCTAGGAAAGAGCCCCTTTTACATAAGTCACTGGTAAGGCTGGGCACTTTTTAGATGGCAAAGATCAGTTTCCTAGCTGCTGAATAGCAGTGTGGCTTTTTGTGTGTGGGACAAGGTAGAACCATGTCACATTGATGGCATTTCTGTTGCCTCAGCAGTTCTATCCCAGAGGGAGTTGGTTTCTGCAGACTCTCTTCACATTCTCCCATAAGCAAACACTCCCTGCCAAAGTGAGATCCAGCCCAGAGGTAGAGGAGGCCCCAGATGTCACTGACTCAAAGCACATTTTACCCGTGGAATCATTTCACCAATCTCTAAGGCTGATCTTCATGATTGGATTCAAATGGTTTTGAATAATTCTCGATTCAGCTTCCTTCAAGTAACTAATGGCAAGGTATCTCCCCATTATACCACATGGGACACACCCAGAGTTTGTGTGGTATCTGTTTTGCCAGTTAGCTGAGTACAATAACTATCTCTTATGTGGATACCTTCTTCAGCTCTTAAGCATTTCTCACAGACATTAAGCCCTCTAGGTTTGTGAGGTGACAATCAACCTTTAACAGAATTAAATTTAACAGAAACAGCCAGAATTGGGAACAGTTTATTTGTAAAGATTGTTAACATGATTTGTCTTTATTTTCCATTAAGGCAATAACACCCTTCTTCTCCTTCATGGAGGCAGATGGGAAACATCATCTGAGGCGACAGACTAGGGTCACAGCCAAACATGTTGCATTCAGATGAGCAGGAGCACAGGTTGGAAGCTGGAAAGAGTCATTTTTGGTTTTCTGAGCCCACTGTCCAGGAATGAAGCCACAGACTTGCATTTCAGTGCTTCGGAAGATGATGAAGTTCTGGTATACCCTGCCATCCTTCAGGAAGATACCCTGGGAATAGGTCTTTCATGAATGCAGAAGGAGTCTAGCATTGGTTCACAATGGACTGTGGCTTTTTGGCTTTGGGTAAGTTTCTATGGAAACTGCTTATCTAGTGGATCTACTCACATTCACACTCTCCTTTTTTGTTTTGTTTTGGAATCCAGGCAGTTCCTAGTAAATATTCTACTCTTGAATTCAGCTGCATATGTGTATGTACCTATGCAAGCATTTGGGTGAGGCAGGGACATACATTATTGGCACATATTGACCCCTCAGGAACTTTTTTGGGTGGCAAAAGGCTTTTGTAGTACCAATGAAGTGAGAATTGGCAATATGGCCTGGCAGCAATCATCTGCTGATGTCTGAAGGCAAACAAAGCTAAGTAGGGCTGCTTCCGAATGTCACCAGACATTTTGCAAACACTACAATAACCAGATATCTAACAAAGAGGGATAAATGTGTGGGATGCAGCATCCAGAAGAGCAGATACTCTGTGATCCCTCCATACCTACCCTTAGTGGTTTTGCTTTTAATCACACTTTCCTTGAATGCCCAGCTTTGCAGGCTCCCAAAGACTCCTGAGATGCCTGGAGCTTGATTGGCTGGGCAGATGCTCTAGTGATTTAGAGACAAAGATGGCGAGAAAGGGGACCACAGAGCAGGTGTGGTTCTGAAGGGACTGGAGCAAATGCAGAGGCTGAGATAAAGGGATGCAGGAGAGGCTGTGATCATCCAGTGCTGGCCTCTAGCAATAGGCTTGAATTAAGGCAGGTTTGATGATCTCCTGTAGGTCCTCACTCTGAACAAGGAAAAAAGCAGCTAGATAAAACTGGTTTAAGATCAAGTGATAGTTAGGAATGCTGTAGTTTTATCTTTGACTATCAGCGAAAGTAGAGAGGGCTTCTAGAAATAACTTCTTTTCAACTTTTTTTATTTTCTTGGTCGAAGTTCAAAGAATAAAAAAAATCTGTAAGAGAGTAGATCTTGTGAAGAAAAAAAAAATAAAAGAGAGAAGCACATATTGCTAAGAGCAGTAGAAGCTACTCGGCCGGACAAATATGCACTTTCTGGGATCTCATATAACGTCTCTAAAGCGGAGGACTATGGAGTGGCTTGAATGGTCCTCTGTATCCTGGGAGCACCCGGTGTTGACCTTCAGGACTGACTGTGTCACCTTCCGGCTTGTCCCCTGGGCCTTACACCGTCTTCATCCCTCTCCCCATGAGGCAGGCAAACACCGTCATGACCATTTTGGGGTTCACTTCAACCAGATCTTCTGGAAGGGCGTATACTCTTGCTCCAATTTTCCTGGCCATAGAGATGGCATACCTGAAAGAGAGAATAGATGCAGATCCTGAGCAGCTGTGGGTGAGGATGGTCCTTTAGGAGCATGGGCACAGGTCTTCAGTCAGGGCCGAGGCTGGTCTCCCCATCTTCCCACATACACAGGCAAATCTTGGCTCAATAGGCTCCCACAAAAGCCTCAGTCCTACTTTCCAGTCACATGATGACCATGAAACATACATTTTTGCTCTTGAAAGCCTTCTTAACTTTTACTTTTTAAAATGTATATATGCATATGTGTATGTGCTTGCGTGTGTAAAGGTCAGAGGTCAACTCCAGGTGTCTGTCTCAGTCACACTTGACCTTAGTTTTGAGACAGGATCTTTTACTGGACCTCAGTGAGCTCACTGATTTGACTGGGCTGGTTGGTCAGCAAGCTTCAGGGAGTCCCCTGCCTCCATCCAAACACTGGGACTATAGGTGAGCAGGACCACATCTGGATTTTAACATGGGTGCTGCGCATGCTCACATAGATCCTGTGTTTGGGTGACAGGTACTTTTCCGAGTGAACCTTCTTTCTCTCTAGGCTCCCTCCTGACAATTTTAAGACCCATATGAAGAATATTCTCTTGAGGTTCCGAGTGTGGCAGAAAAAAATCTAAGAATGAAGTAAGAATTTCCAGGAACAAATACTCGTGAACTGTATTTCAACTATGAAGACATAAGAAGAAAGCTCCATGTATAATATCGTGTCACGCATAATACCTGAGTGTATAATTTCTTGTTCTGTATCTGGATGTCCTTATTCATAGTGTGTGGTTATTAGGACAGTCAGAGTTTGCGCCCTGTTTTTTCAAATGGAATCATCACAGCGACACCAGTGCCCCAGGGCTCTGACATATCACATAATCTCTGCTCACTGTGGCCTCTTTTCAAGTGAGCCACACTGTCAGCTGCTGTTCTTTTGCCACCTCAATTCTTGTCCCCCCTTGCTGTAGCTGCTCCTCAGATGTTCCCCCATCCACCTGGGACCCCACTGCTCCTCCTGTTCCTCAAAAGAACTGCTTATTTTAGTGTCTATATTAATTTAAGAGCCCCACCTATTTCTCCTCCTTGTCCACCTCTTAATAACTTTCTCCCATGTTAATTATTAAATAAGTAAAATTAATGTTTCCATCATAAAACACACAGGGGAAAGCTGCATGAAAATCCATGAGTGTAAAAAACCAACCAAACAAACAAAAAATCCAACCCAAACCAAAACCACTGAAACAATCTTGTCTCAAAAACATAACCATTCTTAGTCTTTTGTGGATTTTTTTTTCTTTCACTTCATGGTGTTTGTGTTAGTGCGTGTGTGTTGCATGTGTATGTGCCGTGTATGTTTATGCTATGCTTGCATGTGCACATGAGTGTGTGTGTGGAAACCAGAGGACCACTTTAGCTCTTGTCTCATAGGCTCTGTCCACATTACTTTTATATTATTTTTTATTTATTTTAGTTTTTTGGATAGTGTCTCTGGCTGCCCTGGAGCTCACCATGCTAACTAGAGTGACTTACCAATGAGCTCCATGGACCTATCAGTCTCTGCTTACTTGGCAGGGAGATTAGAGCCCAGGCCACCATGTAACGCAGACACTAGACTCCCCAACTCCTTAAAGAGGTTAGTTTGTTCTTGTTTTGTTGTGTAATGCTAGAGATCAACCCAAGCCTTCCTGAATATTAGGGCATGTTCTACTGTTGACTTTGTTCCCAGCCCTGGGTAATACACAGAAGCCTGGTCTCTGAATTTACACTCCGGCTCTCACCTGTGCAGCTTACAGATTGTGTGACCTTGGCAAGTCCCCTAAACTGTACCATGGCACCTCAGACTGGCTTGTTTTCAAGCCTTTGTGGGTTTTTGTTCTGTTTTGATTTTGTTTACATGGTGTTCCTCTACCTAGAATGTCTACCTCCTCCATCTATCTGTCTCCTGCCAGCTTACCTGACCTTGCCAATGAGCTCAGCTTAAAAATCATTTGCTTCAAAGAGCTACAGCTCATTTCTGCCCCCTCCCCAACCTTGTGCCTCCCTTCACATACCCCGTCACAATCTATGTAGCCACAGCTTAACTCTGACTTCTCTCCAGTAGACTGTAGGGAAGGAGCATCAGCATATGGGAAGTATAGATCTTCATTTTCAAAGCTAACCACAGAGAAAAGGGCACTGCTGGGATTTTAAACAACTTTATTTTATTTATTTATTTGCCTGAAACTGGAACTACAGACAGTTGTTAGCTGCCATGTGGGTGCTGGGAATTGAACCCGGGTCCTCTGGAAGAGCAGACGGTGCTCTTAACCACTGAGCCATCTCTCCAGCCCCCACTGCTGGGATTTTAAAGCAGATGTACTGTGAGTTCTAGATTTGTACGGGACTCAGTTGTGTACCTTCTCCCAGAAAGATATGAGGAAGTTCTGAATCCCATAATCTCTGACTGTGACCTTAATTGGAAATACAGTTGCTATAGATGTCATAAGATAAGGTCATGCTCCAATGAGTCTAATATGGCCTGTGTCCTCAGAAGGGAGAAGACAGCCACATGATGCCACACAGTCACACACACACCCACCCACACAGAGTGAGTGGACACAGAGATTATGATTACGTTTCATAAGCCAGTGAATTCAAAGGGTTTCTGTCTATTGCAGACGCTGGAAGAGAGCATGGGAGAGTTTGCCTCAGGGCTCTTGGGGTCAGCCATCTCTGGTGTCAGCTTTCTAGTTTCTATGTATAAAAGAATACATTTTGGTTGTTTTAAACCACTCACATAGTATGGTACTTTATCATGGCATCCCTGAGGAGTTAACATGAATTCATCTAAGAAAGGTACCTCTATAGAGCATCAGTTGGTACACTTTTTGTAAGAGGCCAGACAGTACCAAGTCTTGGTCTTTTAGATAAGGTCAAGTCACTACCATGGGTTTCTCGGGCTCTGCTACAACTTCTGAACTCTGCTATTGGAGCAGAGAAGTTCCTATTTAAAAGAATAGACTTGTGATTCAATAAATCCTTATTTAAAGATGTATACAATAAGCCAGATTTGGAGACTGTGGTCCTCTGGCTCCCATCATAGGGGGTTCATTTGGCAGGACAGATAAGGCACAGTAACTCTGCTGACATTCCTGACACTGAACTCTATCCTATCTGCTCACATCTGTGGCTGTTCATGAGTGAAGAAGTGCTCATATTTGGACTTTCCACACCAAACTTTAGTTTTAAAATCTATAGATTAAGAAACCAGTTTTATAAAACTGCAGCCTTGCTTATTACAAGAATATTCTAGGTTTTTGCTTTTCTCCATTCTAACACAAGCAATCTCAAGTTGATGATGAGACCTCAAGAAAAATCAGCAAGACTGAAGTATTTGCAGAAGGCACCACCAGCAGGTTCCATAGCCACCAAGTTCACGGCTGTGTCCCTCTGCCCATCCCCAAGTTTATTTACTTACTTTGCATTGTTGAGTTTCTCTTCATCATCCAAGTTTTCTGTCTTTATAAGGTCATAGTTTATGGAACCAGGTTGAATGGCATCGATGAGATCCAGAACTGGCAGGCTGGTACTAATCTTTGGGTCCTAAGTAGAGAGAAAGGAAAGCCTTACCAACACACCCTAGAGTTACCTCTGTCTGCCTTGAGGGAAGTGGATAGAGACTTTTCTTTTTAAAAAATATTTATTTTTATTTTCTATGAATTGGTGTTTTGTCTTCATGTATAATGTGTAAGGATGTCAGATCTTGGAATTACAGACAGTTGTTAGCTGCCATGTGGATGCTGGGAATCGAACTCAGGTCCTCCGGAAGAACAGTCAGTGCTCTTAACCACTGAGCCATCTCTCCAGCCCCTGGGACTTTTCTTAAATATGGAATAGACATAGAAAAAAAGAGACTAAAGATGTCAGAAAAATTCTGCTTTGTGTAAGAGGAGCATCCTAAGTGGGTGGCAGGAGGCAGGTGAGAATACAGGTAGACTTGGTGACAGTAGATGTTCTTTGTCTGAGGACCATGGAAAACTCAAGGTTTTAATAACAACAGTAATTAACATACTTGACTTTTCATAGCCTCAGGAATAGACATCTATTCTTTTGTTTTCCTTTTCTTTAAAGCTCAAACTTTTGAAGCTTCTTTTGTAATTGGCACATACCATTGTAAGTATTCATGAGGCTTTAAAGAAAATAGACATTATAGGATGGCTACATCTAGCTAACAAATGTATAGCCTTACAGAGTGGTCATTTTTGTGTTTGGGTGCTTAATAGTCACAGTTAATCTTTGTCATTTTGTTTGGTGCTGGTATCTGAACTCACACAAGTCAGCACATGCTGTACCGCAGACCTAGGCCTTCAGCCTCCACAGTCAATCTCTATTTACAGAGAAGAGGGAATTTCTGGGGTTAAGTGAGTTGCTAGGAATCGGTAGAGCTCAGGTTTGAATCTAATATTCTGACTTAACATCCTGGGCATTTGTAAACATTTGTATGTTCACATCTAGTGCTGAGAAGGCTCCTCTGAGATCTGCATGTGGGGTTTCTTTAGTCACACCATGGGCAAGAAGAGTGCGACCATGTCACCATCTATACAGCCTGAGTCCAAGCAGCCCATGCTTGGAAGGTGTGAGTAGGAATCAATTCTAAGGCTCATCATAAGAGAGAGCAGTTCTCTTGTCCAATTCTCCTATACAAGTAAAACAATCATGTGTAATCAAAGAGTGAGTCCATTTTAATATTTCATCATGGTTCGTAAAAGAACCTCTGCGGCTAAAAACAAAGATGGATTCTTCCTCTCAGGTCTTCCATTAGCATCCATTGCTACCTCCACAGGATGCTTTGGTGACAAAGCACCACCCAAGAAAAATGGAGGGATCCAAGCCCCACCTTCCATCCTGTATTGTGCCCTGGGTATGGAGCTGATAACAGATGAGGGATGGTGGGCATCTAGGAGATGACGAGGTAATAGGCTTATTTCCACAATGATTAATCAAGAGTGAGCTGTGGTCATTGTTTCGGAGTCTCACTGGAAAGGGACTCAGCTAATCTGACCTTTCCTTTTGCATCACCGTGTGACCCTTTATAATCAGTGGCATAATGACTTCGGGAGAAGACAGAAAATGAGAGACTCATCAAGCACTCCTAAGAGCGAGTGTCAGTATGGCTTATCAAACCTCATCCCCACAAGGACACCCAGGTCACTGCTATGGAATTAGTGCCCTGGGCAGCAGCTGCTTTCCAAGGAGAAGCCTCTGAGACCGGCCAGTTCATAGCTATGACTAAGTGGCCCATGTTCCCGCTGCTCAAGGGAAAGATACTTTCCCCTCACTTACAGAACAGAACTTGCTACATCAAAAGTTTCCTGGGCTTTAGTTTTCTTAGCTCCAGAATAAGAAAAGCAACAAAGACAAACTCAGAAACAAGAGCCCCTGGGACTCAGGATGCAGCAGTAGCTGGGATGCCTTTGACTCTTCCCCACTGCCCTTCCAAGTCCCTTTCAGGATAGATGTACTCACTTCAGTCGCTAGCCTCCACACTTATCTGTGCTCGGCCAGCCAGGCTGAGTGGAAAGCTTGATGTGGGGTGGAGATGGCCTAGGAGGAGCTCACAGAAGATGGAGCTCTTGCCGCTACCCTGCTCAACTCTGTCTTTGCCCTTCCTGGCCAGAAGAGACTTTGATTTCTCTTCTCCTTCTTGCAAGGTGTGGGGGTCTCTCCCCACAAATCCTGACTTTTAAATTAGAACGCTGAAGTTACAATGCATGGACATCATTGCAATATGAATCAAATGTCCAGGTCCTAGAGAAAGACTTGCTAACAAATAGCCAGGTTAATACATCTCATAATATAATATTATTCTTAATAAAAATAGAAGTGGAATGAAGTACACATTCACCCCCCAAAACAGCACACAAGATACCTTTTGGCATTTTATAATTCACTATTACAATGTAAAAAAGAAACGTTCGGAACTGGGAAAGTATGCACATTTTTTAAAACGTATTACTGTGTTTTATACCACTTCAAAAGAACAGAGCCTAAAATGAGGTGCTTTAAAAAGATAGGTTTTTAAAATTAACCATAAGAGGAAAAAAAAAAAAGACAAGAAATTTGTCAGTGAAATAGCCATGAACATAAAAACAAAAATGGATCATTTAAGAAAAATCAAAGGGATCATCAAATCTCTAGCACTGAAGGTCACTTACCATGTCATGAGAACAAAACAGAGAGGGAGATGGAAACTTTACCTTGAAGCTAGAGATGGACGAGCTTTTCTGTGCCCCCTTCAATGTGTCATTCACCCAGTTGACAATAATGTCATCATTGACCTTCTCTCCACCGCCAATGTTTTCCAGCATATTCAGTGTGTACCTGAATGAAACCAAGAATGATTTTTTTTTTTTTTGTAGAAAAGTAGCCAAGATGTTCTTCTCTTTCTAGACACATTATGGAAGAGAGTCAGCGCTATTACACTGGAGAGGGAAGTGAGTCCTTACTAACACGGCCCATCCCTTGTTTATTACCGTTCTGTTCACAACAGCTAGGGAACAGAAACAGCCTAGAAGTCCATCAGCTAGTGGAATGGGTAATGAGAATGTGGTACATTTATACAATGGAATGCAATGTGTTAAGAAAAATGAGTTACGAAATTCCAAGGTAAATGGAAACAATCATTCTGAGTGAGGTAACCCAGACCAAGAAAAACAAACTTATATTTGTGGATATAAGCCTTGAGTCTTCACATTACAAGTGTTCCATTTGGAGCAGCCACAGAGGTCTGGGAATTTTAGTAATGGGCTGTGAGGGATGATTTCAAGCGAAGGGAGATAGAACACAGGTCTATAAAAGATTAAAGAGGAAATGGTGGTGAGGAGAGTTTAATGGGGAGGATGATGGGAGGTAAGAATAGAGGAGGGAAAATGAGGAAGAAGAATTAAAGATAAAGACCTTTGGGGAAAGGGCCTATGGAGACCTATGACAGCAGAAGCTTCATAAAACACACACACAGAGACACATGTTTTTAAATTAATTTATTTATTTAATGTGAATTGGTGTTTTGCCTGCATGTATAATTGTGTTAGGGTGTCAGATCTTGGAATTACAGACAGTTAGTTGTCAGCTGCCATGTGAATGCTGGGAATCGAGCTCAGGACCTCTGGAAGAACAGTCAGTGCTCTTAACCACTGAGCCATCTCTCCAGCCCCAGAGACACATTTTCATCAAAAGAGTTTTAATGGAGTTACCCTAGACTAACTTAAACCCTAAGCATGCAGTCTTTATCATAAACCACAAAGCAAATGCTCTCTTGTACCTGCTGCCATGCCTCTGGGAAGGAGAGCAAGCAGGAGAATAGAGATGTGTGAGGAGGAGAAAGGATCAGAGGCTCCCCTAACCTGCATCCTTGTTCTTAAAGGGACCACACGAATGAAGAAGCAAGGGCCGGAGGGATTGTGTAGCAGGTAAAAGTGATTGCCACACAGGCCAGAGAATGAGAGTTAGATCCCCAGAATTCACGTAGAGGAGGAGAGATCCAACCCCACAGAGGTATCCTCTGTCCACCACACTGGAGATGTGCCATGCACACACACACCAATACCCAGAAACATACCACACCCACACCACCTCCCACAAATGTAAAAAATAACATTTTTGGAAGTTATTTTTAAATTGAAGGCATTGAGAAAGTTCCAGCAGAATAAAGGGAAGACATTGGTAAGGTGTTGGGAAATACAGTTAACAAAGATGACCCCAGCTGAGCGTCAGAATCCTTCCATCCATGGTAGCTTTAGCACTGATGTTTGTACAGGGAGAACATTTGCTCTAAGATCCATCAGTCCCTCAAAATTCTCTGGCTGGGAACAGGTAACCTGCTTCCTTCTGGACTAGAGGAGAGCCAAGCAGGCAAGCCCCAGACAGGCTTGCTGATATCATGGTTCAAGTGATCAGGAGTGGGTCATATTACCCATGCAAGACATCTTTTCAAACTGAAACTCAGGGAGCTGGTGACTGACTCTCACCTTAGAGAGCCTGCCTAAATGAGGGCACTGTCCACTCAGGTGCCTTGGACTTGCTTACGTAATCCATCATTCATCTTGCTCTGGTTGCCTAGTCTACCTACAGCATAACACTCACACAAATGTTCACAGGGATCTCAAATTTAAGCCCTGGAATTAGAGTGATGCCTGCATTGCTCTGGGCTAAAACAGCTTCCATCATTGAAAAAGAGAGCTGGACTTCAAAGGCTTTATCATTGAAAAATCTCTTTAAATTAAAACAAATTTAGATTTTATTTATTTATTTATTTGTGTATATGTACCACATTTTATTTATCCATTCTTTGATGGAGGAACATTTAGGTTATTTCAATTTATTTATTTTATGCATGTGAATGTTTGAATGTATATATGTATGTGCACCACATGCATACCTGGTGCCTATGGAGGCTACAAGAGGGAGTTGAGGACCATGAAACTGGAGTTATGGATATTTGTGAGCCACCATGTGGGTACAGAGCACTGAACTTGGGTCCTCTGCAAGAAGGGCAAGTACTCTTTAAGCACTGAGCCATCTCTCCAGCCCCTAATTTATTTTAATGTGTGTGTGTGTGTGTGTGTGTGTGTGTGTGTGAACATGTTCAGTAACATGCACATGAAGTCCAAAGGTTGACATGAAGTATCTGCTCAGTCATCCTACTGAACTGGGAGTTTATCTACCTAGCTAGACTGTCGAGCCACTGGGCTCCAAGGATCCACCTGTCTCATCCCACCCGAGTCGGTTTGACAAACACATGTAGCTATGCTCAGCCTTTATAAAGGTGCCAGGGATCCAAACTGTCTGCATGGAGGCGCTTTACCCAATGGGCCAAACACACCCCAGCCCAATCTAAAGCTTTTCTCACTTTCATTAACTGGCAATTAGATACACACACACACACACACACACACACACACACACACACGTTTGCGCATGACAGAATGACTGGTACCTCTCCAACCCACACCTTGCATCCTCATGCTTGTTGGCTTAGATGTCCTTTGCCTCCTATATATTCCCAATCCTTTGGATACCTCGCAGCTCAAGCATCCCTTCCCCAAGCCATGTTGTACATGAATTATACCCAATTTAAGCCCCCTTTTCTCAGAATTTTTGATGGAGAAAAATCCGCCATGTTCCCATGGAGACAGGTCCATGTCTGTTTATCATAATTTGAATGGTGATGGTTTGAATGAAAATGGCCCCCATAGGCTCATAGGGAGTGGTGCTATTGGAAGGTGTGGCTTTTTGTAGAAAGTGTGTCATTGGAGATGAGCTTTGGCATTTTAGAAGCCCAAGCCAGGCCCAGTGTCACTCTCTCTTCCTGTTGCCTGATGATCCAGATGTAGAATTCTCAGCTTTTCTCCAGCATCATGTCTGCCTGCACTCCACCATGCTTCCCATGTGATGACAATGAACTAACACTCTGAAGTGTAAGCCATCCCCAATTAAATATTTTCTTATAAGAGTTGCCACAGTCATAAAGTCTGTTCACAGCAACAGAAGTCCTAACCAAGATAATGATGTTTTCAAGGAATAATCAGAGTTCTCACTGCATAATGGGCCTTCAGTCAATGAAAGTATAGATTGGTGGGTAAACTATGTGGAAGGAAAGCAAAGAGATAGATGAATGAGATATTTAGTTTGAACTAAAAACAGACAAACAAAAAATAGGACCAAATTACTAGGAAATAATGAGCACCTTAAGTCTAAGGTGGATTTAAAAATACTCCTAGTTTGAAAAAGATCCTGCCTTTTTTAGGTTTGTAAAGATTGTGTGTTACAGCAAAATGGGCCTCTTATTTTCTGGCAGCTAGTATATGCATTGATTTGTTTGCATTAAGACAATGTTTAGGAATTTCTGCCCAGTGAACATTTCAGTAAGGAATACTAGTTCAGCAACTTCCTTATTAAGTCTTTCCTATATATAAGCTAATGGAACCAGCTAAACAGAACCTTCCAAGAAGCTTCCTTCATTCCAGATATGCATTTTCCTTTGTCAAAAGGCCAGCCAGCTCTACAGAAGCTGGGTGTTTCTCCATTTCTTGACCTTGGAAATTACAGAAGAGAAGTCAACTGCTACATTAATGTCTGTCTGTTAAGACAGAAACCCACCAATGAACAAAAACTCTCCTCAAAGGACCATGGGGCATTTTTGAGGTGACTCTAGCATTATGGTTATAAGAACAGCCCTTCATGGCAGCATAGAGTTCTGATGAGTACAAAGCAGTCTCACTGTACCTTTAGTGGGATGTGGAAGCTGAATGGAACCAGACACAGATTTGTAAGGACAGTGAGAAAGGCAATGGGTGAAAAGACTAATCTTGGGCTATAATCTCAAGCAGAGTGCAAGAAGCAATTGCTCATCCAGAGACAAGCTTCAGAATGAGAAGCAAGGGGCCAGAGAGACAGCCCCGTGGATAAGAGCACACACAGCTTTTACAGAGGATCTGGATTTGGTCACCAGCATTGACGTGAGAGGCTTACAACTACTGCACTTCTGGGTAGGAGAGGTCCAACGCCCTCTTCTGGCCTCCACACTCAGGTCTACATACTCCACACAAACACATGGATATACACACACACATTTTCCTTTAATAAATCTAATTAGTGGTCCATGGCTACCTAGATTTTTTTTTCTTGGAGATCATTACCTTGTAATATCACACAAATTTGGGGCAACTGTGCTTTTAGTTAGAATGTTGCTGATGATTTTTGTCCAAAAGAAATAGCAGCGTGAGCCCCACTCAACAAAAGAGAAAAGATGTGGTGTGTATATGAGAGGCCAGGGAAGAAATGATAGCTCTTGCTTGCTCTCTTTCCCACACACATCACTCATTTATTTAACATTGGATAAGAGGGGCAAACCTTGGTGTTTTGTTTGTTAAGGACCTAGCCCAAAGTCACCATCCACAGCCTGTGTGGCTGGAGAGAGTATTCTCTCTTACCTGCCTTGCAGTCTCTTCCTTTACCTCCCTCTGTCATTGCCATCTGCTGGCACTTCACTTGTTTTAGCTTTTGTCTCCTAATTTATACATTATTTGCCAGCTGTCCAATCTTAGAATGATTTCCATGCTACCAAAGGGAGAAAGAGAGGCTGAAGCATACAACCCTCGTTTGTTCTTGGAGGGAAAATGACATGCCATTTATTGTCCTGATAAATGGCCAAATTAGCATATCTGTGCAAACCAAGTGAAATAAATTCTACCTGAAACTGGATGCAAACTGAATAGATCTGTTACGAAGTGGCAGGCTGAGAAAATAAGGAAGGAAAACAAAGCAAAAGCAAATTCCTTCTGGTACTATTTACATAATCACCAGTCATTTTTTTCTCCTTCAGCAGTAATGTATTTCTCTGTCCACTTCCTTGTGTGTGGAAATCTTGTGTAATAAACATTTGTGAGAACTGTCACTGATCATTTGGGTGAAGTCAGCTACAGCAGCAGGAAGGCCTTACTCTCTCTCTCTCTCTCTATCTATCTATATATACATATATATATATATGATATGTATATATCAGCCCTATAGAAAGAAAGCCACTTGGGATTGAAATTTCTCAAACAGAGGAGCATTGAGAATAATTTACCAACCTAGAGCACTGCTTGGTCTGGGCTATGAACACAGCCCTCTTCTAATAATGCACTTGGAAGTCTGAGACCCTTACCTGTGTGTACTAAACACACACACACACACACACACACACACACACACACACACACATTCCTCTCCAAACAATGGATAAGTTTCCCCTTCTTTTGATGGTTGAGCATAGATAAACCTTTTCAATCATACTCCATTATGTCTGCGTAAGACAATGTGATCTAGATCGGGTCTGGGTATACTTGCAAGAAGACAACCTACATCCTCAAGGGAACTTCTAGGGAGGATCACCTATGTGCGATCTTATGCCTCTGCATACCTGGGTTTGCATATAATTAAAAGAAGATGCATCTGGGCAGGGGCACATGTGCAGTAAAAAACAAACAAAAATCTTATATAACTTAAACCTGTCAATCAAAATAGAAAACTACTCAAACTACACCCTGAGTAACCAAACTTTTCCTCCTGTGTCCCCAAAAGGAAGCACCAAATAATATGAGGTCCTTTGCGCTCTCTCGCTCTTGGGGCCCACTCTCACTCTCAGCAGCATGGTTCTTTCTGATTGGTACCACTGTCCATTTTAAATAAGCTCTGTTGCCACTTTAGCAACCCATGTGAGCCTGTCAATTCCCTGAGTAAGAAGCCAAGAGCCTGGAAACATCCAGCCAAATTCTGACTATTCATAACATTTTTCAGAACAAATATCACAATATAGGATATTTTTTAGGCCATATAAAATGTACAGCAGAATAGTGTTTGCTTAAGTTTTCTTATTATTAAATTAAAACATATAAATATCCTATATAGTAACTCGAGAACATGCAGTTATAACAATGAAAAGGGATTTTGCTTTAAAGCTGTCAGTAACGCCCCCTCCCCTTTTCAGTCAAGTGTGTCCAACCCATGTCCTGTGGGCCCCATGTGACTGAGGACAACCATGAATTGGCTCAACACAAAATCCACAAGCACATTTAAAACATTGGCGATGTTTTTGGAATTTTGTTGGGAACACAACTGTGCAGTGGTTCTTGAGCATAAACCTAGAGGATGGCAATGCTGTGTCACAATGGATGTCAAAGGTCAAATATACTAGTGTGATCTGAATGTCAAAGGTTCCCCATGGACTCATGCATTTGAACAAGTGGTCTCAGCTGATGGTGCTATTTCTGGAGGTTGTGGAGCTTTTAGGAGGTGGAGGAAGAGACTGGACAAATCTTTACATTCCAGCCGCAGTTCCTGCTCAGCCCTGCTTCCTGAACTTGGACCCGTACGACCAGCCAGCTTGCTGGTACTACCATTACGCCTTCCCCACCTGTCTTCTCAGCCATGGGGGACTGCATCCTTTTGGAACTCCAAGCCAAAATAAACTCCACACCCCTTCAGTTGCTATGTCAGGTTATTTTCATCCCACTGATGAATAGGGACTAGAAAAGAGAATGCCTGCATGTCTTGTGACATCCTGCAAAGCAGAGTTCAAATTTCTTTGGCTCTGGAGTTTTCCATACAGTATGGCATCATACATTACATCTGCCTTCTATCACTAAGAAGACCCTGATTTGGGGAATGGGTAAAGGTAATATGAGTCAGGGCCTGGAATACACCATGATTACTGCTGATTTTTCTCCAGCAAATGGAGACATTGGCACAGTTACATCAAGAACCAATCTTGAAAACGGAGCTCTACAGATGTGAGACTAAAGCTGGGGGCCAAGGGACACAATCACCCTGTCTTTGTTATGACCCTGTTAGACAGAATATGAAATGATTTCTAGGGCTTCCCTGAAGGTACAAAATAAATTATGTCACACTGGCACAGGACCTGAATGGAAGGACATAGGATTTGGCCTGGTTGGAGCTATCAGTAGAGAGGGGAAGATGCAATATTTTAAAAGAAAAAGCTTATTTTTATTTCATCAATTTCCTATTTGAATTATTGTTATCTAACTAGCATCACTAGGTAGCTATTCATTAATCAGGTTTACATCAGGCTCTCAAACATATCTTAAGTTCTCTACTAAAGAACTTTCCTAGAGACAAACCTTAAAGTTCTTTCTGAGTGAGACACAATGAGGTAAAGGGGACCAGTGATAAGCACCTAAGAACACAATGCTATTCAGAATTCGACAAAATGAGAAACAAGATAGTGGCCTCTGAAAGGAATACAAGGGAGGTGAAGAAGCCCTGACTGCCTACCACGGACAGATATCCAAGCTGCACACCAAGAGAAAATCCAAACAGAACATCCCCATAAACTGAGGTGACGGGGTTAGAACTCAAGGAAAATAAGGATATTTGCAGCACACAGTTTTAGACTCAAGAGTATATGCATGAAGAGGAATGTAAAATTGAGGAGGAAAGCCCCAGAGGCCTTGAGGGCCCTTCAAATTGTGCCCAGGGAATGCATGTGAGGCTGGAAAAGAAAGAACAGCCTGAACAGCCCTTGAAGCTTCCTTGGGGCATGAAATTACTTTGTTCTCACCAGTTGAAGAGGAAATACACAGGTCATCAGCTAACATGCTCAGTTACTAAGCATGCTCAGGCTCGATACTAAGTGGGGAATGAGCACTGGAGGAGATCTTAAAGCAGGCCTCAAGAGACTGGTTTATCCTCACTCCACCTCAGAACCAAAGTGACTAATTGTTAGAAGAATGGAGAAATATCCAGTATCAAGCAAGGTAAACCTTTGACATGTGATAAAAAAAATAAGCAACATGCAAAGAAGTAAGAAAACATGGCCTGTGTTAAGATAAAAGTGGATTAGTAGAAACAGATTAGAAGATCGGATCCACTATATCCAGATGCTCAAAAAGGCTAGCAGAGGATGAGAGACTGGAGATAGAAAGAAGATTCAATACTTCTGGATGTAGACTCTATAATATAAAGATAAATATATCTAAATATATGTGTATATACTACATGGAATTAATGAAGCATGACAGTACACAAGAGAGAAAAAAGACAGATTAACTTAAAGATACATAGGCCTAGATCTTCCAAAATGAAACAAAAATAAAGGAAATAAGTAAACAGAGAATTTTCAAATGATTACACATGCACTCAGGGTTTCCCAAACAGGGGTAGGAGTGAGTTCAGTACAAATAACTAAGAAAATTAAAAACTAAAAGTTTGATGTAAAGTTTAACGAATACCATCCAATAATTCAAGGACCCTCAAATATAACAAATAACTCTGCACAACATACATAGTCAAATTATTTCAAACTGGTGATAAAGAGAACTCTTAAAAAGAGCCCCATGAAAAAATAGCATATTATATACAGAGGAACCAAGATGAGGCTCCGAACAGGTTTTCTGCTGTTGATAACACAGGCAAGAAGACAGTGAGCATTATTTTTAAAGTATTGAAAGAACAACACACTAACAGAGAATTGTACATTCGGAGAAAATGTATTTCAAGAATAACAAAGAAACTAAGGCTGTTTCTGGCATATAGAATCTGAAACAGTTCAATATCAACAGACCTGTAACTATTAGAAAGATTCCAGGGTTAAGAAAAAGATCTAAGGTGGAGGTTTAAACCTATAGGAAAGTAATTCACTGTTACTGACACAAATTAGTTGAAGGTAAAAGGATGGGAAAAATATGGCAGTAAAGAGTAATGCTGACCATATTAATATCAAGAATAAAATGTTCAGGACCAAGAACATGACCAGGTACATAGAAGGTTGCTTTGTAATGAAACAATAATTTAAAATACTAATGAACCTAACAATAGATTTTTGGAAGAATTCAAACAAAAACCAAAAAAAAAAAAATAAATAAATAAAAATAAAAATAAAAAAGTATAAAGGAAAGAGAAGGCACTTCCTTTACTAAATTTAACTCAAGTTATAGTTTTACTGAATTAAAGTACTTTTCTATTATGCTTCTAGATAGATGACCCATTCCCTAAAATCTAGCTCATCACTGTGTATCTCCTTACTTCCTCATGAGCTGCCACATCAGTGCCAATGTGAGAGTGTGGTTTCCTTCATTGAGATCCTGTCCTGCGATGCCAACAAGGGAAAATTTAGCTGGATTCTTCCCCAGATCCACTGCATAGTTACAGTTCTCAAGCTGTTAGTGAGGCAGAGAGAAAACAACATCTTGGTTATGATAAATATCAGAAAAATGATAAAAAAGAAACAAAATAAAAAATAACATCAGAACTGCATAACCTCAAATGTCAACTGGATATTAATTAATTAAAAAAACTTTCCATCCATAAACATAACTCCTCAGCTCTGCCAAAAATACCTGATTTGCTACTGTAAAACTAGAAGAAATTTATTACCATGAGCTTTTCATCAACATTCATAACACATAGCAAGTCATCCTCAGTTATCTGTCTGTGATATTTTTAAAACAACTGGACTTTTGGAGATAGATGGACAGGAAAAATTTATATTCTCCCTCTTACATATACATAATGGATGCACAGGGATGGCCGAAATTCCAGAGGCTAATTATAGATTATTAAGGGTCACAGGAGGCAAGTGATATGGCTCAGTGGGTAAATGAACTTGCCACTAAGCCTGAGAACCCACATGCCAGGAGAGGACTGATTCCTGAACGTTGTTCTCTTACCTCCATATGCATGCTGAAACAAATGAGCATGTGTACGTGCAACACACTAAATAAATAAATAAATTGGTGTCAACCCGATTGTTACAAATCAATGTTTCCACCATGTTGACAGCAGACAAACTGTACCAGCCAAGTTGTGAGTACAAAGCTCTAATTCTTTAGAAAATTAGAATAAAGATCTTGTTGCGGGAAGGAGGAACCCTGTGGCTTTTCTTTCTCTAGTTACCTTAATTGGAAAGTTTTCATGATGCTGTGTAGAGGCAGCCAACCTGAATTACAAATAAGCAATTATGTGCAATGACAGGTTCACTGTAATGGCAGTATGCATAGGGTTTCTGATTGCTGCGCTGTTATTTAATCCCTGCTAAACGTTCAACAATGCTTGGCCACCTGGTAGAGTATTCACAAAGAGCTTTTGCAGGCTAATGCCACCATCTGTCTCATGTCCATCGAAAAATCATTGTTTACCTTTTTCATATTGCCCCCCAGCTTGGGGTATGGAGGTTTGTTTACTTTGTTCCAGTCAACAGGGACTTTGATCTTTTCATAGAGCTGGAAGATGATCAGGCCGTCCGATAAGTCACTGAACAAAACAAATAAAGAATTCTTAGAGACTCAATATTTTGCTCAAGGTCTACAAAGGTGAGGCACCTAGATCCTGCACCATTCCCAGGAACCCCGGAAGCCTAGAAGGAGGAGTTGCATCTTTAGAGATGTAGAAATTGTGACTTAGAGAAATAGGTTTACTGTCCCAGAGACTATATCCCTTCCATGGACATAAACTGCCTTTAGGTAGGAAAACAAATGCTGCTTTAGCAACAACACCAACAGTCAAGGGACCCTTGACTGCAAAGTTAAACCTCTGTTCTCTTGCTCCCGGGAAGATGATTGGCTTACGACACACAGCAAGTTTTTACTTTGCTGAGGCAGAATTTCTGTATTAAATACGGTGATAACTGATGGGTGAGAGTGAGTTTCTCAGTGGAGCAGGTCACTGTGACATTCCTGTATCCTATTGAGGTACACGTTTGAGAAGAAAACACACACAATAGTGGTCTGGTGTGAGGGATCCTATGCTCTGTCAGGGTCTCTGGGTCACAGAGCGAGGATGAGTTCCCAGCTCTTCCTACCTGTACAAATGATTGACTCGGGGGTTAACTCCCAAGGAGTTCATCCAGTTTCTGAACGTCCGCTCCTCTCTTGTCTCACCTAGGTTAGTGAAGATTGATTAATGTATGCCCTGGAACAGGTCTTGTTTATGAGCTAAATTTATCTACAATGGATGAAATACAGATGCAAGGTAGAAGAAATCAGACACCACGAGAGGAAGACTGATACTCTAATTTTTCCCATTTAATTTCTACAAGCATTTCTATAGCATCTAACAAGTTTTGGTATCACCAAACAGAGTCCCTAGAGCCAGAGCGGGGAGGGGGATATGCTTGCCATCCTAGCAAAGAACGACATAGCCCAGATTTGGAAGTGTGGAATTGAAGCTCCACTTTCTGGAGTCAGTAAAAGCTGAATAGGCATGAAAAGGGAGTAGACCATTTTGGAAGACAGTAAGAGGTAAGAGTAGTACGGATGTAGATGTGAGCACAGAGGAAGTAATAGGCAAGTGCTCCATTCAGAACACTGGAAAGTGATGTGTCAGGGATCTGTGCTGGGTAGCTACAGAGCTAAGAGTGGCTAGATGCTGCAGCCAGGACTGGGAATCTCTGCAGGCAAAGTAGCAATTTATGTTGATACATTATACAGTGCCAGTCATTGTGGGTTCTTCTGTTTGATTGCTATAATAAATTCCTGAGCAAGGCAGAGATTATAATGAAAGCTACACCAGATGTGCCTGGCAGTGGCGTGCAGAATTACTGAAGGGTGATATGCATTTAGATTAAACATGCAGAAGGGATTGTAGTTGGTACTGATGTGTGTGGAGGGGCACATTTAACTGTTTGATGAATGGAGAAACAGGCCCCTAAGATCTACTAAGATAATTGGTGTATGAGTCCAGATGAGCAGAAAAGAAAAACAAACCATCTAGAAGACATTCAAATGAAGAATTATTGGTAGTTAATTACATAATAGATTAAGAGGGAAGGGCAGAAAAATATCTTAGTAAAACTCAAGACCATTAGCAACCAAAATAAAGACAAAACAAAATGCGATGGTGAATTACAATGAGAATTACTAGAGGAGACAAGAAAAGAAGTGAGGAGGCAGTGGGGTCCAGTAGAAGCATTCGATTCTGCCTTGGATGTGCTTTATGGGGAAAGACCCAATTGTGGTACCAAAGCATCAGCTGGAAGTGGATGAGATCAGGAGACAAAAAAATGCTAAATCACGGCTTATCCAAAGCAGTGGGATTGGATATAGACCCTGTGTTGGCAACTAGAGTAATGCACCACCGAAAAAGACTTAGACAAAAATAACCTGGACTTCCTTGAGTTAATAACATTCATTTCATACTAATTTTTACTTTTTCTGCATCCTAATGACCTCGTAAAGAATAAAATAGAAGTAAAAACTTGAGCAGCCATGTCCTAGTATAAGTGACGTATCACTTCAGATAGCGAGTGGTGACCATTTCTTGCCTCTAGGAATTAACACAGTCCATTAAGTATATGCATTAGGATTTTGGAGCTTACAATTATCTCATCCAATAATTAAATATATTGTCTTGCCTAAAACAGTTAATTCTGATAATAAATGGTGCCTGTGTATAATGAATGTGATATAATTATATTTTATTATTGCTACTTGGCTATAATTGACTTGATTAATTTATTCTATTTGTTGTATATTACAGAATTGATGGCCTGCTTGTTTATGTGATAGGTTTGCATTTGCTTCGGGGCTGATTTTTGAATTTCCATTGAATCAGGGTTGTGAGTATTTTTCTTGAACACCTTAAGCAGTTAACATTAAGGTTACCTTCAAGGGCCCCCCAGTCAATGTCCTGGTTCTCTGGTTTGTGCAAGGCAGGGTATTTGTTAAAGAGGTTGGCAATGAAAGCCAGGTTCAATTTGGGGTTCCCTCGGACAACATCAGTAGCCGTGACAAACTGCCGGCAGCCCAGCCTTTCTGCCTGCTGCAGCATGCATTCTGCCCTCTGGATGTCGTCCTTCTCCTGCATTGAAAAAGATGTCAAGAGGCTGGGTCAAGGATTTATCCACAGTTGAACGTGCATAACACAAAGAAGAAATAGAGTCTCGTTAATGTGCCAAGTACCTAACACAGCTAGTTATCTAATTACAGCTCATTGATACATATGCCACATGCATACAAATCACAAAGTCACAGATTCCATAACTGAGACCAAGATCTCCTCATCATTTAGTGGGTTCAGATGAACATCTGATTGCATTAAAAAAAAACTTAAAAAAAAATCTGACATCATTTATATTGACCTAAATTATTTTTAGTTGTTAAGCTTCCTGTTGTTATAGGATTTTGCACAGACTTTACGAGAATTTGCTCTATTAAAAATTTATTAAGTAATAAGTTATAATTCCTATAGAAGACATTTACAGTCATTAAATTAAGGACACCTAATTCATACAATTACTTTTCCCACATTGGGTTGGTTAAAACCCAAAGTAAGAGTCAGCCTCCACGCCATCACTGGCAAATGTACCATAATAACTTGGCTTTGGCCAGTTTCCAATCGAGGACTACAGCACATTCTCAGGTGGGAGAGGACAATTCCCAGTCATTTGTAATCAGACTCTGAAAACAAGACTAAACTGTCTTAGATGATGATCCACTCTTTGCAAAGTCTATGGCAGCACCTCCTTTCACCAAGCAAAGCCCCACACTAGAATTATTCCTCAGGCTGCTGCTTCAGTAGGCTACATGGTCATTGCAGGAACACCACTTCTTGTTTGCGTTCACTTCATTTCTCCTTCAAACATGGGTTTGCTGCACTATTAACTCATTGACTTCAATCCCAGTGACATTAGATGAGTCACGTTAACAGACAAGACAATGTGTGGGAATCAGAGTTATGAGTGGTGGTAAAACCAAAGGGTGTGGGCTGCATGTCAGTGGTGGAGAGCTTGCCTGTGTGTGTGAGCACCGAGACACACAAAGAAATAAAAACAAAACAACAAAACCCACTAACACCACCACCAAAATCCCCAGAAGTATTTTCTTTGGATTGGATCATCACTCAAGGTATAATTTCCAGTCAGTTTTTTGTTAGTTTGACTCAAGCTAAAGTCTCCTGAGAAGAGGCCTCTCAGCTGAAATGCCTCCATCACATTGGCCTGTAGGCGAGTCTGTATAGCATTTCTAGGACTGACTGATGTGGCACTTTCCCAGCTCACTAGGGAAAGCGAAAGCACTACCCCGGGCAGGTGGTTCTGATGGCTTTTCGTGAGCAAACAGGCCCAGCAAGCCATTAAGCAGCATTCTCCATGCCTTCTGTGAAGTTCCTGCCTCTGTGATGACTGTGATTGGGACCTGTAAGCCCAATAAATGCTTCCCCCCCAAGTTGCTTTTTGTCACAGTGTTTGATCACACTAATAGGAACCTAACTAAGTAAGACAGCATGTATTATCATAGCTCATAAATTAATGGTTATTATGTATCAATTGAGAATAAAAAATACTAAATTAAAAAAAAAACCCTGGCATTTTAACAGTTAGACCCAGGTTGGTGCTGCGTGCCTTTGAAATGATGGGCATATAAAGAAGTGTGCTACGTGGTACATGGCACCTCATTATCCTGTGTTTTATGTCCAGATTTGGTTTTTCACAGTTATTATCAAAAATTGCTGACAGTGTTCAATAGTTTAGCTTAAGCAGAGCAGGGGACAGGGTGGCACAAAGGGACAGGCCACACCAAGAGCATGGTGTTCTTGGAAGCCAGTGAGCACAGCCTTACCCTCAGTCCCGACATGTCAATCACAACAGCAGGGATCCCTTCTTCATCTCCTTTAGGGGCCACCTGCTCAAGCAGGTGGTAATAAGCTTTCGAGTCCTGAGAAGAAGTTAAGAAATTCCAGTTACAAACCAGTGGGGCCAACTGCACATTTAATATGACAATCATCTCCTAACAACAAACAATGCAGGTCTTAATCTGTCATTCGGAAATATAACAATTAACGGAGCTAGAGACAGTCACTCACTAGAAAGTCACTTTGTCCAGTTGTATTTATTTCTCTTAAAAGGAATCTAACAATTAAAAAAAAATATGGGACCAACATAAAAGGCAACACAGAGGTTTTGTTGTCCTCGGGGGAGGGGGATGATAAACAACTTATTTATACGAATTAAATTGTATACAGGAAAATATGCATATACCTTTATACTGCTGTAGAAGTCAGTCAGCTAAGGTTTAATTAAAAAAATGACAGAGAAAAAGGAAGCAGAAGTTTAAAGCAGTTTTAAAATACATTCAGATGGACAATCAGCAAGAGAAAAAATTTCAAAGACAGACAATTGAGACATTATCAGGTAGACTTGTGTTGTTGTTCTTTTCAAATTACAGTTTATTCATATGTCTCTGTGTGTGTCTGTATGTGTATGTATTATGTCTTTGTGTGTTTGTGTCTGTGTGTGTGTGTCTGTGTGTGTCTGTGTGTGTGTGTGTGTGTCTGTGTGTGTGTGTGTCTGTGTTGGTGTGTCTGTGTCTGTTTGTGTGTGTGTGTCTGTGTCTGTGTGTGTGTCTGTGTCTCTGTGTATGTATGTCTGTGTGTGTGTGTGTGTGTGTGTGTGTGTGTGGCACGCACACATATGGAGGTCAGAGGAAAGCTCTCAGTGTTCTCTCCTTTTCGACCTATGAATCCTGGGGATTGTACTCAGGTCCTCAGACTTAACAGACAATGTTTATCTGTTGAGCCATCCTGGTAGCTTTTTAAATTTTATTTTATTTTGAGACAGAGTTTTGTGGTGCATCCTGGACTGGCTGGCCTTGAACTTATGGTTCTCCTGCTACAGCTTCCCAGTTGTTGGGATTGCAGGCAATAACTAGTCTTCTAGTAAAAGGAGAAATATCGTCAGAATAAGTGCATTTCATATTTCTCTAGAAACTAGAAGATATAGATACTGGGGTTATAATCAATTGGGTTAGGCCTGAAATCTTAAGTTTACTGAATTCTTTAATATTATTATTGACAAATAGAATTTTCATGGTCATTGTCTTAAATATACAAATTTATTCTCGGCCAATGTAAGCATACAGAATTTCACTCCATTTGTCAAAAGCTTTTTAATTTAGTTTAAATACTGAGAAATCAGGATTTGCACTGTTTCTAACTTGGGTACACACCTCAGGCCCGTGTATTCTAGCAGCTCCCTCCTACATCCACACAGGATACAAGCACCGTGTAAATGCCCAGTTGAACTTCCCAAAGTCCAAAATAGTTAATTAGGAACATACCCTTTTAGTGAGAATAAATCAGGCCCATCTATGACTGAGATAATAATTTTAGGTACATAGTTTTCTAACAGTGACAAGGCAGAACTATTGAACACACACAGGAAGTGTGGTCTGGCTCCTCTAAGCACCATTTTGGCTGGTGCTGCTAGGCGACTGTTGATAACCAGTGAAAAGGTGCTTAACTGAGTTCCTCAAAGAGGGGGAGGGTATGTTCCGCTACATGCTTTATTCTGATTGGCCCTGTGCCTGACACATGCCCAGTTCTGAACACACCAGGTAAGCCCACGTGATGCAGCAGCCAGAAGCTGCTGTTACTCAATTATAAGCCTGGTGGACTCTTGGCAGGTCATGTGACCTTTCCTCTAGCTCTTTCTTTTTTGGGGAATGTTTCCTTCATGTTTGAGAGAGTGGGGACTGAAAGCATTCCTAATGTCAGCATCCCTGTGTGTCACCCTGTTTCTCCTGGGCTGTGCTCCAGTGCTTCTTATCTGTTCTTTAGGTGCTTTTCACTCTGGTCCATTTGTCACCAGTTACAGCCGCTTCCTCTCACATTAATATGGAATTTTTCATAAATTTGAAGACTACATATGTTTCTTTATTTGTGAAGTTTAGGGTTTGTGGTAAGAATTCAGCAAGTCAATCATAAAAGCACCTAGGCTGTCATATAGCAAACCCTGTGCTTACTACTTAGTATTACAGTAATCAGAAAGACATCTTCATTTAACATTGCAAAAGGAAACCCTCCAAGATGGCACCATTTATAAAGCAAGAGACATAAGTCTTACATACACTTTCTTAAGATTCATTTATTTGCATGTGTGCAGACATGTGCATGCATATGTATCTGCATGAGTGAATGTTCATATATGTGCAGGTATACAGGTACACTTCTGTTCATTCACAGAGGTTAAAAGACAGCATTGGCTCTCTTGTAGCTGGAGTTACAAAGGTTCATGGGATGTCAGACTTGTCGTATGCGTGCTGGGATCTAAACTCTGATCTTCATGAGGAGAGCCATCTCTCCAGCCCCTACACCTACTCTCTTCACTTTAAAAGCAGTATTGCCCTGGCACTGCTAAGCACTCTTGATGATCTGCTTCCTGCTACTGAAACTCAAAGCATGATTCATCTCCTTTTGAAGGTGTAGGAGGGCTCTGGGCGGATGTGTGTGTGGCTGTGACCTAGAGTTGCAATTGGGCCCTGGGGGAAAGGTGAGTGACTCCAACCAGAACCACACTAAGCCTAGGCTGCTAAGACACAAGGTCCGGCACCTTTGCTTTCTCCACTAACTCCAGAGCCCCTCCATCGCAGCAGGTATGTTCAATGGCGCCCCCTACCTTGATGTCAGTGCTGAAGTTGGTGATTTTGGTGCAGCCTGCGTTCTCCAGGTGGTAGTTAGCCCACCGCAGAAGTAGTTCTTCAGGAGATAACTTCATCAAGTCCTCTAGGCTCTCTCCTTCTCTCAGAAGAGCAATCAGAGCTGCAGAGGCACAAAAATAATAAAATGATCCCCAAATAAATATACAAGGATGTTTGAGGGCATTTGTTATGCTGGACATGGAGCCCAGTTGGAAGAGCAAAGAGAAGCATTGTCTTTTGGATATAATGTCTTCTAGTCCTTCCCATGAAATAAACAACTCTCTTGTACTTTCTAAAAGGGGTCCTTTATTGTGAGCAAACTTATTATCTCCATTTTTCAGTTAGAAAGGACAAGGACCAAGGAATCTCAAGCTTTTGCCTATGAACACTAGTTAGTAGTCATTATAGGTCACTTGCCGGACATATTCTCTTGGGACTTTTGGACCACACTCCATATCACAATGATACTTCTGCTTTTCTGAGATTGATTTTGCAATCGTGACAGTGTTCTTTTTTTCTATTGCCAATGGTGTTTTATGGTCCAAATGCTTACTGTACAATTATAGCAATTCAACAGTACATCCAGCTTCCCTCTATGTTTTCCCAGATGAATAAATATTTTTTGCTTGGTGGGGTTTAAATTTAGTTGATTCGATGTTGTAAATCAATATTCTTTCTCTTGGGTTTTAAGATTCCTATTTGCTATTTTTTGTTTGGTTGGTTTTTTTGCCATTTATATATGACGCTTAGTATTTGGGTTTTAAAGCAATATCTCAAAAATTTTCACTGCTTGTTGTAACTTGAACACAAAGATTTAAAACATATGCATAGTTGGAGCTGGAGAGGTGGCTCAGCAGTTAAGAACCTGGCTGCTCTTCCAAGTTCAATTCCCAGCACCTAAATGGTGACCCATAACCATCTATAACTTCAATTCCAAAGGACCCAACACTCTCTTCTGGTCTCCAGAGGCACCAGGCATGTATGGAGTATACAAAATACTGACATGCATTAAATAAATAGATAAACAAATAAACAAATAAATAAATAAGTTTTTTAAAAATTAAATATGTATAACTGAAAGTTGTAATGTTCAAAATACCTCCCTTTGTTTTCCTTTTCTCCATCACTGGAGGGTTGAACCTATGGCCTTATACAAATAATCAGGGTCTCACCTAGTTACCCAGGTTGGCCTTGAATTCACCCTAAATCCATGCAGAGGCTGAGCCTGTGACCTTCTGCCTTGGCCTCCCAAGTAGCTGGGACAGTAGGTCAGTGTCATCAGTCAGGCTTCATTTAAGAATTTCAAAGTTCTACCTGTGATTTTCTAATTTTATTGTATATATTTAGGATACATAATATGGTGTTTTCATGCACTGATCCCACTAGACACAGTGATGTGATTACTGTTTTCTTTTCTTTGGGTGGTAACAGTATCTAAAAACCACTTTTGGCAAATTACCAGCAGGTACTACAGTATAAGTGATTCAGCCCTCCTGTTTACATTAGGCCCCTAGACTCATCCGCCCTGTACAAATGCAACCTACAGCTTCCTTGAAAGTCAATCAGAAATAGACCAATTTCTTTCAAACTAGTGCATTTGCTAAAGTATTTGGATGTGCTTTGCCTTACAAAATATGCATTAAAATAAAACTCATCCTGTTACTGTGAAGCCTCTGTAGAGCATTTGAGGTGTGAAGCAGCCACTGAAGTTGAAGTTCCAGTCAGGCTGAGCTGTATATTCTAGACAAAGCACTATTGCTAGTCTGTGGTCTTTAAAAGCCTTTGCACTGTCATTTTAAAAGCCTGGTTTGCACTGATAGACTCTGTTCCTTTGATTCCATGGTCTCAATATTACTGAGTGGTTTTCTCTGCTGGAGAATGCCTGATGTCTTCCCCAACACAGGCAATGTTAGAAAGCCATGCATTTATAGCACTTAAGACTTTATCTTACCTTCATTTCTGCTAAGTTCAATGTCAGCAAACAACCCAATCTTGATGACTTGCCACAAAAGTCCCAGGACCAAATAAGGCTTCCCCTCCTTTAGGTCCTCAGCTCCTATGTTCACCACATGGCACCCAATGGCTGAGGCAGAGTTCAGAGCCAAGTTCAAGTTTTCCTGAAGGAGAAAAAGGATACAAGCTTGGTTCCTTGGCTTTGCCAATGCCAAATGATTACTGATTATCAACAGCAGTGGTGTTGTCCTTCTGGAATGTTCACTGATCCAGAGGCAAACTCTTCACTAGTTTCAACACTGAGAAAAAGCAGTAAAAATAATAATGAGGAAAGGTCTGGGGCTGGAAAGATGGCTCAGTGGTTAAGAGCACTGACTGTTCTTCTGGAGGACCTGAGTTCAATTCCCAGCATCCACATGGCAGCTAACAACTGTCTGTGATTCCAAGATCTGACACCCTTACACAGATATACATGCAGGCAAAACACCAATTCACAATAAAATAAAAATAAGTAAATAAATAATAATAATAATAATAATAATAATAATGAGGAGAAGCCTAATGACATACACACTGAGCTTGTGGGGCCTACTCAATCAAGCCAGGACCCAGTGTGGAAGACTCATTCTGGCCTGAGATTAATGAGTCCTGTGTTTGTCTTGTGTTGCACTCTGATGAAGCCTACACATTCAGAGCCTCCATTAGCTGGAGAAAGTCATTCCCCTGTCACTGCCTATGGCTAAGAAGATAATTGTTGATGTAAATTAGGTTTATAAAGAAGAGCAACAGAATAACCTTTTGACTTGCAAACTTATTGTCATGGAAAGAAAGTGATATAAATCAAATTCCTAGAAAAGACATTGGATGGGATTTTAACAAAACAAGTTCCTGAGTATCCATGACAACTGGAAAACTTATGCACACATGTATGCAGGTTCCAGGATGCTATACTAACCATGCAGCATCTACTCTAACTCATGAAAAGCTGGGAAAGTTGGAGCGTTCCATCTCTTATGTCCCATTTTTGGGCCCAGGAAGAAAGAGGTCAGTGTCAGGGAAATAGAAAAGCTTTTCTGAATGTACGACAAATTAAGAACAAACTTCACCAGAAAGTCCTTCCCAACCATTTCAAATAGTGAATAAAAAGTACTGTTTCTATTATGGCCAAGATTATAAATAAATCTAACATTAAGTACATTCTCATACATTCAATTCTTGTTCTCAACTTGGTTAGACTTCTATTTTAAAAGTACACAGGGTTGTTAAGTCCAATCAGGAGATAATAATATTATCTAATAATAATCCTATTATTCATGATTTAAGATATTAGACATGGTTCCTGAGCGAGAGATTTACAATAATGTTAACATATAGGAACATAAGATAGGAACACAGCTAACTCCTGCTGGTGACTATTTCTGTCAAGCAGAGGGGTGGAAGCAGGTTGTATTTATTCCGCTCTTGGCTATGTCATCAACACTGTGGAAGCCTCCAGAGCATTTCCCGTTGTTCAACCCTTCCCTGCTTACAAAGGCTCCTCTTTTCAGCTAATGCTGTATATTGGGCATCAGTTCAAGGACAATCTGGTAAGGAAAGCTAGAGTTACAATTACAGCCAATGTGAAGTTTATTAAGTGGCCTAAACCAAACCCAGCTAAATCTAACACACCCCAGCCTCCTTTCTTGACTGCTCCACCAATAGACAAGAGCCAGAAATGTGTCTTTCTACCCAGGGCTTAAGAACAATCAGCCAAGGCCTGTGCATGGAGAAGGAAGTCTAAGTGCTTTTGGAAAGCAGACTCAGCAGTGATGGTGAGCATTCACACCAAGCCAGCACTGTGCTTGTGGAAAGCTGACTCAGCAGTGATGGTGAGCATTCACACTAGGCTAGCATTGTGCTTGTGGAAAGCTGACTCAGCAGTGATGGTGAGCATTCACACTAGGCCAGCACTGTGCTTGATTGTGTAGCAGTAGAGATACAAACCTGAATGGTGAAGGGTGTGAGCTTCTTTTTGTTGATTGTTCTTTCATCAATGGTGTCTGGCACTGACAGGTTGATCATTTTGCTGAAAGAGAAACAATAAAATTGAAGAAAGCAGCCCTTGGAGTAACAGAGTCTGGTGGGATTGGATTTAAATTCTAGCAGGACCTTAACTGGTCAAGTCAGCAACATGTTATTTACCCACAGTGTGAATGAGCTGTGCCACTGTGGTTGAATCTGGACTCTGTGGGAATTGGCGATGTCCAGGGAGCTATCACAAGGCAGTGAGCTAAGAGATGAAGACCCCAATTCATTCTCTCTCCTAGGTGGTTAAAGTGCCCTGATTCCCATAGAACAGTAGTCCCCAATGTTCCCAATGCTACAACAGTTCTGCGTGTTAGGCTGACCCCAACCATTAAATTATTTTCATTGCTATTTTATAGCTATAATTGTGCTACTGTTATGAATAGTAATACAAATATCTGATATGCAACCCCCAAAGGAGTCAATCCACAGATTGAGAACTACTGCCTTCGAACATAATTGAATTCTAAGGGGAATTCCCCATGACTTCTTAGCCTTGTAATTTATCCCCACCATGCAAGAGACTGTTGATATATTTCAGGGTTTATATTATGTCTACATTTTCATTTGACATCTGATCAATACCTTTAACTAAACATATAATGGTTTATTCTATTATTCTGTAGTCATTTGATCAAGGTGAAATAAATTTTCCTCAGTTAAGTATCCAATACATTGATCAAATATCTAAAGCAAGCTATTGTTTTTTTGTGAAAAAATGCTTTTGTCCAAGTCATTGTTTGTTTAATCTTCAACAGGGCAGAAAAAACTAATGATTTTAATGACCTCTGTTTTATTTACAGAAAAGGAATGAAAATCTAGTCTCCAAAAGGAAGCCAGACTTGGTGCAGGCCCATGATCTCAGCTACTCAGAAGGCTGAGACAGGAGAATTACACACAAGTCCATGGCCTGTCTGGGCTAGGGAATAAGTTCAAGGTCAGCCTCGCCACCTTACTGAGACCCTGTCTTGAAGTAAACACAAAAGAGCAAAGGGAGATTGGAAATGTGGCTCAGTGAGTCCTTGCCCAGCACGTAGGAAGCCCTGAGTCTGACTCTCCAGAGAGAATATCCCAAAAGAACAAAACCAAAAGAATTTAAACACTTTCACTTAATTATATGCATGCATGTGAGCATGCATGTGTCACTGTGCATTTGTGAGAATCAGATCACCAGGCTTGGTGGAAGGTGCCCTGACCCACTGACCAATCTCACAGTCCTCCCAAAAGTAAACTTTTTAAAAATTAGAAAATGTGACTACTTCCTTTCAGTGAGAAATCAATTTTTAATTTATTATCTTTTATAGTTACTTTTAAACATATATTTTCATAGCTTGGTCATGTGTGTGCACATGCTTATGTGCCTATATGTGCACATTTATGTATATTTAACAAACTTCCATTGCTCTGTTTCCCTTGTCCAGTCTACCTGGGGTAGGACAACCTCAGATGAAGCAGAGTGACATGTAGCACCCAAAAGTAACTGCTCTGACCTGGAATCATGGTGCCTTGGTCTGTGTACAAGCTCATCTTTATATATTGTGTCTCTTCTCTTCATGGAAACAACAGCAGCTTTATGAATTGCACTACAGTTAGATTCTGAAGTTAGTTATCTTCCCTCTACTCTGTCAAGTAGAATCTATAAAAGTACTCCATACATGCAAGCATCAAAAGAAATGCCCTACAGTAAACATACTCAGCTGCTGATACTTATTTTTAAAAAAGGGAGGGGCAGGGAAGTCTTTGTAAATCAAGAGGAAACCTTCATTTACCAAAGAACTATGCCATCCCCTACAGCACTGAAGAGATCATTGGTGTTTGGGTTCATGGGGATGACATGCCGGCAGTCAGGGTCATTCTCCAGGGCTTTGTTTATCCAGTTGACGAAGGCATACTTTTCTTCCTCTACAAATAAAGAATTGAAGTGACTTACATGCAATATGGAAACCAGATAAAGACATTATCCACACGAACCTCACAATCTCAAGCCCAAAAGTAATACTGAAAGGCTACCCAGTCCATCATCTTGCCATCTTGGATTTACTAGTTTTAAAATCAGAGGTCCCTTAAGGAGCAGACACTGAATCTAGTAATAAAAATACAGTTAAAGATTTAGAACAAAATACAAACTGCATGTTATATTTTCTGTGGGTGAAAGTTAAGTATAAATGTGGTTTGATATTTATGGGTTAAAACTCAAGATCTTGCCTGTATAGCCCACTGATTTAAATGTTGTATGTCATGAACAATCATTGGGGTTATCATTGGGCTTTTTTACAGGTCTAATGAAGCATCTAGGAAACAAAATCACCTGTGATAGAATGTTTCCTTCCTTACAAGCAAAGCTATAAGAAGTTGATCTTAAAAATCTTAGTAAAACCTAAGGCTATACTTTCTCTCCTAGTACTATGTTTTACAATTGTATGTCAATGAAAACAACTGTCTCTCAGAGAAATTCTGAATTGTTGAAATTTGGTAAAGACTGCATAGTGAATTGCTATCCTGCAAATTTGTGATGCAGTTTGACACAGTAAAGCTTGAAAATTTTCCTAGATTTAAAAATTCAAGACTAGGTAAGATTGAGTACATTCAGAACCCTGTAAGCCATAACAACAATTGGCCTACTAAGTTAGGCCCACTGGTACAATAGTGGCACAAATGTTATGGGAGTAACCAACCACTTAAAAAAAATTCGATCTAAGACCAACATCATGAGATGAAATTCATACCTGGAACAGGTAAAGGGGCCAAGAAGCTTAGGCCATAGGCTCCAGGAGAAGAACATTATCATTCTGCTAAATGAGCATAGTATGAAATGGATTCTTCTGACATATTGCTACACCCATAGATTGGAGCATCTCTCAATCCTCATTAGAGAAGTCTCCAGTAGGTAACACTTAACACAGAGACTCCTAACCAGTCAACTTGCAGAGAACCTGAGACTGTGGAATGCTCAGCCCTAAATGGGACATACATCTCACACCCTATCCTCAAGGCTCAGGATCTTCTCAAAAGAGGCTTGGAAAGATTGTAAGAGCCAGAGGTGGTTGCTAACATCAAGGAAACAATGTTGAGTAGACACAACTGGGCAGTCACACATATAAACACAGTGATTATAACAGCATGCACAAAATCTGAGCAAGCTGCAGTCAGACAAAATCACAGCATAGAAGGGGGAATGTGGGCATGAAATCTCACCACTGTCCAAGGAGAGGGAGAGTCCATTTTCTATGATGATGCAACAACCATATACCAGGGCCAGGGCCCATTCCCAAGACTAACTGGCTAACACAAATTGGACTCAATGGAGAAAGAAAAAAGGAAGAAATCTCAAAATAGAATGAGAGGGTAGAGAGTCTGGTTATGGGAAGAGCTGGGGGAGAGGTGAGTATGTTCAAAATACATCATATAAAATTCCCAAAGAATCAATAAAATATATTCTTAATAAAAAAATAGCTAAACTTTGTCTCATCAGCCATAAACAATGCTCATCTATAAAATAGTCTTTACCATTGATTCATCTTTTAGAAAACTAAAGTTTGGGAAATGTTGAGTAATTGCAGGGCTTCCATTAAGGCTGCTTCGTGTCAGCCTTCGGAATAAATATAAAACTTCTCTTTCCAATCAATAATTTTTGACCACTCAGCGGGCGTTGAGAATCATCATTTTACTGATGGCAATGGTAACTCAAAGAGCTAATTTTGTCCATGAGACATTTAAAGGAGTTTTGGCAGCGGTTAAAGTATACTTCAAATGCAAATGAGATCACTCAGTACAGGAAGTTCCCTGGGTGCTGAGGGACTGGGGTTTCCTGTGTCCTGTGCCTGGCACATTACCACCTGGGAAGACAGAGTGTCCATCCACACATGTGTGCTTGCTTCTTAGCTCCAGAGCAGGGGTATCTCTGCTTTGCATACCAAATTTTGACTCTATCATCCAGAAACCCTGAGTCCTCTCTCCTCATTTTATCTTCCTCTAATCCTCAACAGTCACATATTTCACCCACTCTGCCTCTGCTCCTCAACCTTCGTCACAGCTTACCTGAGTAGGAATGCTGGGTGCCGACGCTGGACTGCTCGGAGGTGCCGCCAATTGCACAGATCCCTTCCTTTTTGTTAATTGCTTTCCGGAAGGTTTTAGCCACCTCAGTGCTTTTCAGGCCGTGGAAGACCTGGGGAAAACATAGTATTTTTGGTTCATTTGAGTTTGTTTGTTTATTTATTTTGACAGAGTCTTGTTAGGCAGTTTAGGCTGCCCTGCTACTCACTATGTAGCCCAGGCTAGCCTTGAACCCCAAGCAATTCCTCCTACCTTAGAGTTCCAAGTGCATGTTTTACAGAGGTGGGCTACCACACCTAGCTAATATTAAAGCATTTTTAGAATGCCCAAAATATAGTCAGGAAAACCCCAAGGGTTAAGACTATAAGGATGAGCCAGGAAGGAAAGGGCTGTCTCTTTGGATATTTCTTAACACTGAGTTCAAGTTTCAAATGCATCACGTTGAATTCAGTATCATGCTTACCTTGATAAACTCATCAAAGCTTATCTTCCCATCTTTGTCCAGATCCCCGGTGGCCATCAGGTTTTCTGTGATTTCTCTCACCCTGTACCCAGGCAGAGGCAGGCAGGCAGCCTTGAACAAGTCATTCAGCTCATTGCAGCTGATGTATCCATTGCCATCAGTATCTGCAACACGAAGATACAGTGAAGCTCTAGTAACCCAGGCTTTAGAGTGGCAAGACTAAATGACAGGTGGGGCTGGAGGGGATGACCAGTCCTGGCTTTCAGCCTGGCCCAGACAGAGGCAAAAATCTGTCAGGTGGCCCCGTTGCTATTGGATCCAGACAATCACATCACTTCCAACCACCAGAGTAAAAGACTCATAATTTCAAAGCAGAGGTTTCAGTAACATAATATTTAGGAACTGGTGCATGCATTCACACATTAAAGCATGTGTATGCAAGCTCATATGTGTGTGAAGGTGCACATATACATGTGGAAGTCAGAGGGCAATCTTGGGTGGTATTCCTCCAGGGCCATCTTGCTTTTCAAGACAGAGTTCTCACTGAAGCTGGAGCTCACCAATTGGCTAGACCAGCTGACCAGTGAGCCCCAGAGACGCACCTGTCTCTGCCTTCCTGGGGCAGATTACAAGTACCTGCCACCCTGCCTCAAATTTGATGTGGGAGCTGGGGATCAAATTCAGGTCTTCGGGTTTGAGTGGTGAACACTTGACGAACTGAAATCATTTCCCTGTCCCCTCCTGCAATCTTTAGGAATTCTTATGGAAACTAAAAAGTAAACCACAAGCTTACAGTAAGGAGTGAAGCATGGGGAATGTATGTAGAAAAGGCAACAGCCCAGGTCCCCTTTAACTAGGGAGGGCATGTTTTTCTCAAGCACATCTTTCAGAAATCAACTCTCCTGAGTCCTCAGCATTCCTAATGCTTTAATACATCTCCTCATGCTATAGTGACCCTCAACCATAAAATTATTTTTTGTTGCTCCTTCATGACTGTATTTTTGCTATTATTATGTTATAAGTTGTAATACACACATCCGTGTTTTCCAATGGTCTCAGGTGATTGTTGTGAAAGGGTTGGGCCATGACCTATACTGGTTGAGGACCTCTGCTTTTAACCAGTTCATGAAGCAACTCAGTATACAGAAAATGGTACAAGGGTGTTCCGGGTCCACTCACCAACTTTGGCAAAAGCCTCTCTGAGCTCCATCATTTCTTCATCAGACACTGATCCTCGGGCCATTTTTAACGCTTAGATGATAGACCTAGGGAAAAGAGAACAGAGGAGTGAGCGCCGCGCATCTTAGGTCTTACATCCGCTTCAGAACCAATCCTGTGTATTTGAGGAAGACACGTTGTTCCTCATATTCTGTGGCTTGTAGCCATCTTTCAAAATGTCCCAGCCTCCTATATGGAGTCCTCATAGACAGCTGTCTACAGTTTCTCCCCTCCCTGCATGGGGACTGCTTCTCACATGATGAGGAAGTACTTATTTTTGAATAGGGGCTGACATAAGGGTTGACTAGCAGAGGCTGGTGAAGTGACCCCCAGGACTGGGAATTTCCACCTTTTTTATTTAGAGATGTTCAGTCTTGGGCTATTTATTTTTCATTGAATCCCCCTGTTCTCATAAGGAAGCTGGTGAAGCAGAGCTACATACCAGCCCCTCATGAACTCCTAGCTACGGGTTTCACTGTGGACCTCCTGGCCCATTTGAAGCCTGAGACAGCATTACAAGGCACAGAGAAAGAGGTGGTAAGGTTACTATATTTTGGAGTAATTTGCCACATAGAGATATACAATTAAAACATTGAACTTTTACATAAGCATCACAAACATCATTTTGATATTAATGCCTGGCCAAGCTAGTAGATACTCTGCATAAATTTAAAGAGTTATATGCATAAGTTTGACCATACATAGTCAAGGATGAAGGAAGAAGCTGGCCTTCCAAGAATTTATATATGAAAATCTGAAGCTCATTTTATGTGTTTTCTCAAAGCTTGCTGAGCAACCTGCCATCCCTGTGCATCACTGCTGCCCTCTAGGGGGCAGAAAAAGAATGAAACAGAAAATGAATGTCTTTCCCTGGGCCCCTTGCTAATTCACACATGTCAACATACATTAATGGGAGTCCATGGAAGCCAGCTGGATTTCCTGTTAGGGAGGTTATAAATGGTGTGGGAAGCCAGCAGAAGAGATGCTTCTAACTATAATTTCATTTTGCCCATTGTAACAAAATTATTTATTTTAAAATGTCTTAAATTTGTGGGAAGGATATTTTAAACGAACATCCTTTTATTTATTAAGTTTTTTAAATTTCACATCTCTATGATGTTGTATTTGTTATCACTGATAAATGACAGCCACACAAAAAAGCAAATGTTTTAACATTAAAACCTACAGGTCAAACTAATCACACTCAGCTTTGAAAAATCTACATTATCTACCAATATGAGTAGAACTTGCCTGCCACATGCCATGGCAGTGACTGGGTGATCTTTCGTTAATGAAATTCTTACATGTAAAAGTAAATAAACAAATACTCAAGACCACAAAAGTAAATAAAAATAAAAGTAACAACCCTGAGAATGTTGTCTGGGAAGGTTAGACTGTCCCCTACTCCACACACTCCAATCTCCTTGTCATCATGTGTCACCAGGTGACAATCTCTGTGTCACCATATTCTACGGGAATATACTAGTGATCTGACAGCCCTCCCTCCATGCCCTCTCGCTCTCTGTCCCTCCTCTTACAATCACTTTTCCCAAAATTCAATGAAGCCAAGTTACAAAGGCATCTCTGAGTCGAGGGGAGTGAACACTGATGCAGCAAGAGAACACAGGGAGGAATTTCTTCAGCTAATAGAGGCCTGAAACCTGGCTCATTTTGCTAGAAGTGGCTGAAAATCGAACTCTAGTTCTCTAAACTAAAAGCTAACACTGAAGAACTGCGGGCCTGTGGCAAAATAAAAAATAAAAAATAAAAAATAAAAAGAGTGCATTTGCAGGGTGTGGTAAATACCACGTGTTATTACCCCTGGATGTATCTCAGTGTAGGCTGATGACATCGATTAGCATGAGGATTTCCATTTTATGGAGGACACACATCTCAGCAACATTCCAACTCTCAACATTCCAACCCACCCCCTCCTCCAGCTGTCCACACCTCCACACCCCTGCCCGCACACTCATTCTCTCCACTTGCTCATTGCTCAGCAATCATTCGAGAAGTATCTCGAATACCTAGCTGATGGGAGATTTGAACTTCAACATTTGTTGGACGGCCTGGGAATTGCGGAAGAGGAAATTCTCACTTCTGTATGTTTCGCAATCGAGGCTTTTGCTACAGGAGAGTTGCTGAAACTTTACTAAATTGTTGTGAATGAGTTGGATCAACCCTCCTTTATATGGACACTGAATGCACACGTTCATAGCGAGGTCTCTCCATCAAACTGTAGCAATTCCTGGATGTCATAGCTGGTTGGTTCTAGAGCTGGTAGGCCGCCACACTTGTTAGACATCTGGCTGAGACAAGTTCTTACATACAAAGGCCCACCATGAGCCCCCAAATCAATATGTAAAAATAACACAGGTAAGCCATGGGCCAGATGGCAAAACAAACTAATAAAAATAAGTTAAATTAAGATACAAGAGCTAACCAATAATATGCCTAAGCCATAAGCTAAACAACATAAAATTAATATAAGCCTTTGTGTGATTATTTAAAGCTAGTCTGTCTGAAACTTCAAGTCTGAGGGTCTAGACCACCAGTCAAACAAGCCAAATACCTCTTTCCACAAGGCCTTCCTTTTTATTTCAAGTGAAGGATGACCTAGTTAGTTACTGAAAAGCATGGTACAAATACTGAGCATGTGAATCCAAACTTGGGCCCCATGTTTGCACAGAATAGTGCCAGTTTATTGGACACTTTAAGAGACGGCTGAGAAATTTAAGTAAAAATAGGAGAGGACGTTGTGTCAAAACAGAAGGGAAAGGAAGAGATAGCTTAGCAATTCAGAGCATGAACTACTCTTGCAGAGGAACAGCTTCAGTTTCTGGCACCCACATCAGGTAGCTCAGCAATACCTGTAACTCCAGCTCCGGGACACACAATGTTCTCTGGCCTCACCTGTTCAAATGTGGTGTACACCAACTCATGCAGGGACACACATATACGTAAGTGAAAATATAAATCATTTTTAAAGAACAGAGCCATAGAAGCATGAGAAAAATTATAGCATTGTGTTAAAAAAGAAAAATCTAAAAAAAAAAAAAAAACCCTCCAAAGATCATGGTATAGCAGAGCAAAAATATTATAGCATAAATACCACATGTCTTCCCAGATTGTATGGCTCATCCAAACTAAGACCTTAAAAGAAAATATTGGTTATCTCAAAACACAGTATGGTGGTCAGGAGCAACCATCTACTATAGCACCTAATAATATTCTCTTGGGAGGCTTACAGACTGGAGGATCAACTTGTAGATAGATATAAATAGTGAGAACAACTTGATGTTAAAATAACTCTCGGGTTTTCAGTGGTTCAACAACTTCAAAAGAAGAAAAATGGCTTTATCCAGTGTAAAATGTACACTGGAGGGGGGATTAATGTTGATGGCTGACGTTGCTGTGACCACTGTGGGCCCTTGGGAACCAGACTTGAACAGACTGTCTTGTCTCTTTTCCCTTGACACTGAGCAGTAGGACCTAGAATCACAACCCCACTTTTAGAGACAGGGAGCCTCAGGGGTTGATTACAGTATTCTGATGGGTACATGAGGAAACTGACATATAGCCACGTGAAATGCTTTGTGTGTGCAGATGCACAAAGGCCATGCTCCACTGGTGTTCCCAAAGCAGAGAAGAAGAGAGAGAGGGTGAAGAGACCTCTAAGAGGATGGGCAAAGTCCTTGACTGAGGGAGGAAGGGGCTTCAACTAATTGAATCGAGTGGAGTGTGCAAACCAGCCCTTCCACACAGCGGGGGGGGGGGGCAGGACATGATTAATGTGAGAACCTGTAGTCCAGTCACATCTAAGAAGGTCATCTCTGCAGAAGCATCTAATTTGAGATGTTTTACAAAGCTTGTGTGTTTGCCTGAGGGGACTGTGCCCAGTTTTATTCTCGCACCTTTGAAGGGGTGGGACGTCTCATCACCAGATTCCTAGGGGAAGCCGTCACTTTGCAATACTAGCACCATTTGGGCAGCAGAAATGGGTCATGCTACAGCATCTGGAGCTCAAAAGGAGGGCTGAAGAAATAATAACGCATGTGTCTTCCAGGCCATGACTGAGTACCTTGAACTCAGCTTTACAGACCCTGAACTGACATGACCCAAACTATTCTTTTTGGTGAAAGAGTTTATATATGTTAATCATGCTGTACCCCCAGCCCCGCCACTGTCCTCTCTTTAGGTAAAACATTTAAGCGCATTTTATTTAGTGTGGGTGTAGGTGTGCCACATTGAACATGTAGGGGTCAGAAGGCAACCTGAAGGAGCCATTTTTCTCCTTTGGCCATATGAAACCCAGGAACCAAACTTAGGCAGTGAGGCTGAGCCTAAGGCACCTGCTGAGGCATCTCAGAGCCCATGTGTCTCTTCCTAACCACTGCATCATCTAACAGTGTCCTGCCAGGAACCATTTTCATCAGCAGCCAGTTCAGGAACTTCATTTATGAATCACTACCCAAATCAGATCCGAGAAGACAAATCTCAAATCATTTATCTGGGTCACATCCTGCTGCTCAGTTTTCCAGTGAGCGCTTCAGCTCTTTAGATTATTCACTGCATAATTCTAAGACATTTGGTTAAAGAGATTACTAGTTTTTTTTTTTCTTCTTTCTTCCTTCCTCTCGTTTTTTTCTTTCTCTTTTCTCCCCCCCCCCTTGATAATGTTTAAGATTACCCTTTTGATGGTGTTCTGCAGATGGGTCATAGCCAGTGATTCTGAGAATGAGTTATAACCAAAGTATTTAACTCAAGTTTCCTGAGGTCTGAATGTAGAAGCCATTTTTGGGAGGAGTTTACCACAGAATACAGTGTTGAGGGAAATACAGAAGAAGGTAGTTTCTCTAAGTGAGTACATACTTGTCTCAGTTTCAGAACTGATCATGGAAACAGCAGAAAGAGAGGCAACAGCCTGCCCGAATGTGCTCTTCACAGGCTGCTCTGGGTTCACAATGTTGAGGTTAGGGACAGTGGTGACAGAGTCCGAGGGCATATGTCATTCAGTATCGCATGACTAAGGAACTCTTTCAAAAGTCAACTGTGTCCCACTTTCCCTGCAACTTGACTCTGTGGTCACAGGAAAACCGGAGACTTCAGAGTCTCAATCCCAGTTGCTACTCAGCAACCTCAGGACATCCACAGGGGAAACTACAAAACATCCAGACACCTCTGTGAACTGCGCATTATCAGAAACATGCTGCATGGGCAACACGAACAGCGTCTGATTCAGTGTTAGCTTAAGGTGACTAAGAAAAAAAGCAAAGCATCCATCTCAGAATTCTGTAGCAAGAGAAACCACTTTATAGTTTAAAATTGCTTTTGCTTGGGCTGCCCTTTCTGTTTCACAGGAGAGCAAACAAAGAATATACAGCCACTTACTCTATGCCCTTGGATATCAATTCTGTATGCCTACCTTTCATACAGAGGATGACTCTGAAAATACAGTTTTAAAATTACTTTTTTTTTTAAAAACAACTCAATTATAGGGATTGGAGAAATGTCTCAGTGGTCAAGAGCACTGGCTGGTCTTGCAGAACACCTGGGTTCGATTTCCGGCCCCCACAACTGTCTGTGTCTCCAGTTCCAGGGGATCTAAGTCCCTCTATTGAATTCCACTGGCACCACACACACAACTTTTGCACAGATAAACATGCAGGCAAAACATCCCAAACACAGTTTCTTTAAAAATAAATTCAATTACAAATGATCCCAAATATAAATATAAATGGGCACTTAGAGGGATTCTTAGAAATGCTTCTATCAAGTTAAACCTTGAATTTGATCTTGACTTTTTTTTTTTCTTTTTTTTCCCCCCTGCAAATGCATCAATTTCCACATAGGTGCTCCAGGGCACAGAATCCTTCTCTGCAGCCTCTGATCTAAAGGCCTCAGGGATAAAGACAAAGGAGGCCTGTGATAGCAAGTCTGACACTGTGTAAGCATAATGGAAAGCCAACAGATCACAGCACTTTAACCTGCTTCCCTTGGTGGTGCTCTGAAAGCCTCCGTATGGTGACCGTTCAATTGAGGGGCCTCTGAAGCCGTATGGACAGAACCACCCACACAGATGCCAGCCCTATCTCCAACTCAAGAGACCACATTGCCTTACCATCCTTCCCAGCTCATCATCAAAACCCCTGTTCTCTACCCAGGTCCCCAAACCAAGCTTTGGCAGCAAGGGTGATACACCAGGCTGGAGGTTGAGGACACCTTAGTGCCTTGGCACTCCTCTCTTTCCCTAGGCCACAGTGCCTAGGGAAGACATTTGTCTCTTGAAATCCACTCACATAGGACCTTAAAGAACCACACTTCTCTCCATTGAAAGCTCAGGGCATGCCAAATACATTTGTTCAAAGAATTGCTATCTATCAATATACTGTTATTACCTGAATATCAAAAACCACTCACCCCACCTAGTTGTTTGTATACAAAGTTCAGTCTGATTGCTGGGAGACACAGGAAGAAGTACAAGAATGGAGGACCCAAAGACTAGGGCTTCATGAAGCCCACAGTTAAATGTCAAGTTTTGAATGTAACACATAGATAACGCAAGTGTAATGCAACATGGCTAAGACAATGGAGCTCACGAACACACAAGTGAGAAGATTAAACATTTATCACTGAGAATGATAACAACAGACTGGATAGGAGTAATAAACATAGAGGCCAATCTAAAATTAAAATACCATGACAGGAGATAGACATATATAAGCCTAGAACTCAGGATACTGAGGCAAAGAGATCTCCATGACTTTGGGCCAGCCTTTGTTACGCGGTGACAGCCAGGACTACTCTTTCTCAAAATACAGATATAAACAAATAAAAAAAATATCAAATACTCAAGTCAGCCTATACAATTCACTAAATGAGTAAGTTCAGTGAAGAAACCTCAACCGGACTAAGGAGACAGACAGTGAGGGAAAGTTCTGTCCAGGCTCTCATAAGGAGACCCCGCCTTCCTCCTGGTTCTGTGACATCATCTCCAGCTTGTTCCTGGGCCTCAGTTTCTTCATCCATGAATTGAAGAAAGGAAGTCCTTTCTGTGTTAAAAGCTTCAAGATCCCACTCAGTGGCTGCCCAGCGATTAGAAGCAAGCTTACAGAGTGTAATACAGCTGGTATGGGTGGGTGGGTGGTGGCTGAAGCAGGCTGTGCCCCAGAGGTGTCTCTTAAAATGTGAGTGAGTAGGAGAGGGGACCTGGCTCCCAGGGGCTAGTCACTGTCCCTGCTCTTACCTCATCAGCACACAGAATCCTCCCAGATGTGTCTCCTCATGGACCCCAGGCAGGTGCCCCTGCTCAGATGCTCAATGGAGCAGCTGAGAACAGGAGAGCTGTCAAAGTGGCCTGTGGGACCTATTTTCTGGGATGGCATCACACACACAATTAAAGACAAGCTGATCCAGTTCATCTCTAGCTTCTAGGCAAGACAGTGCACAGACTGTCCCAGAAAGAGAGCCATCTAGTATTTTCTTTAAAAAGACCCAAATAAGGAAACTCTATCACCTCTCTGGTGTCTCATGTCCTTACCTTGTAACCTGAATTCCTTTCTGATACAATTACAGCTGCTCCTTTCTCGGTCTAATCTCAGAGAGAGCTACAGGAACTGTTCAATCATACATCTCCCACCCTAGAGATGATTTAGTATTTTTTAGATGTTAGTTTAGAAGTTGATTTTCCAACCTTTAAATTAATTGGCTTTGCTATCTTCTGAGTTTGTACCAACTTCCTTAACCAGTGAATGTTAGAATACCAGAGTTGTAGGATAGCCATTATAAAGAGCAGGAGAGTCCTGAAGAAGGTGAAACCGTCCTGTGGTCCAGCTACCCCATTATTGAGTCTTTATCAAAAGGATGAGGAACCATTAGGTTAAGAGATATGCACCCCTGTGTTATGACAGCCCTGTTCTTAATGGCCAAAATGACAGGCATGGTGACATGCACTGTAATTTCTGTACTTGGGAGGCTGATTCAGATGAATGGTAAGTTGAAGGCATAGTGAAGTGCTGCCTCAAAGAAAAAATGGCTGGGCTGGAGAGATGGCTCAGAGGTTAAGAGCACTGACTGTTCTCCCAGAGGTCCTGAGTTCAATTCCCAGCAACCACATTGTGGCTTGTAACCATCTATGATGACATCTGGTACCCTCTTCTATATACTGTATACATAATAAATAAATAAATCTTTTTTAAAAAGAAAGAAAAAGAAAAAATGGCCAAGAAATGGAAACAATCTAAATGTCTATTAACTGATTGACTAGATAAAGACAGTGTTGTATAAATGTGGTAAGTGCTATAAACACAATGAAATTTATTCTCTTTGAAAAACAGGGAGAAAAAAATTCTGTCAATGTAAGAATACAAATGACCCTAAAGACAGCCAAAGAAAGACAAATACTACCTCATCTCACTAATATGGCAAATGTTTTATAAAAGTTGATCTTCCAGAAATTGAGGATAAAAGAGTGGTTACCAGGCTGCATTGCTGGTTGATGGGGGGCCAACAGGTACACATTGCAATTGCATGAACGAGTAAGTTCGGGGGAGCTGATGTGCAGCGTGGTTGACTATAGCTGATGACAATATGCCATGTTCTTGAAAATGCCAAAGAAGTGGACAGAAAGGGCTGACTACATTAACAAGTAACTGTGAGGTAGCACACTCATTCAACAATTTCTATATGGATGTCAAAAACTTACATATACATGAGAAATACATACTACTTCAAATGTCACCTAAAAATCAATTTGGAGGAAAGCATTTAGAAAACAACACTAATATACATAATACAACACATACACACACATATAACAGTATATACAAACAAAATATACAAGGAAGCCCATCTCTTTATAGTCATGGACACTAAGTGATAGGCATGAGGGATGTCATCATAATATCTCTGCAATGTTTCTTTAACTATGAAAATAGCCAAGACAACTCACATACAGAAAATCACAGAATGTAGTGGAGTGTTTACTCGAATATAATTTGCATAGCAGGCTCTCTGGAAATTCTAAATGTTTCCCACTAAGCAAACTCATAAATTAGTTATCCCTTCAACTGACAGTCACCAAATATCTGCCTCACCCAAGGCCTGGGTTAGATGCGGCGAATACAAAAGCCCAATGTAGCTTTTTCAGTAACGAAGACAGATACCATGCAATACAGAATCCAGGAGGACTCCTTAGATTCACAGGAAGAGTTTGCCCCCCACCCCATGAAATAAAGACAGCCGAAGAAGAAGAAGACATCTAGTCCTACAGTATTCTCCAAAGTCATGTGTTAAAAACTGAACTGGAATGTATTGGTGTAAGAGGGAGGATCGATGACAATGTTTAGGGGAGTCCCCATTGGCCATTTAATGTCATATGGCAGGAGTTTCTATCTACCTGCTACCATGGTATGATGCAGAGAACTGAATGTAGCCCTTCAACCTTGGACTTTCCAGTCTCTAACTGAAAGAAATGAATCTCTCTGCTCTTACACTCTGGCCAGCCTCAGGCGTTTGGCCATAGTGGCACAAGATGAACTGAGATGTTTAGACTCAACAGATGAGTAGGAGGACCAGTCAGTCTTTGCTCTCTCTAATGTGCCTTCTTTAACCCATAGCCTCTGGAGATGGCTAGTCATCTAGAGTCAGAGAAAACTGTAGCCAAAGAACAGTGGAAAGACTTGGATGATAACAATAGCAGCTCACATTTGCTGAATGCTTTATCAGCATCATGATGCTCAGGTCTCACCATGGAGGATAACTGAGGGTGTTGAGGTTAAATGACCAGCTTAAGGTCATGTAGCTGTGAACTGGGGAAGGCACCTCACTTTCTAAGTGCCCTGACTACTGGATTCCTATGTCTGTTCTCTGCCTTTCCTCAAGGTGACCCAAAAGGAAATTCCAGAAGGTCAAAGCCCATGCTGAAGGAATTCATACAACTCAGGGCTAGAACTCTCTAGATGTCTCTGCTCTCAAGTTCATCAGCATCTTAAAGGAGTGTTAAGATGAGCGAGCAAGGCCATGGTCTTTCCTGCCTGTGTTCCCATGACTCCTGTGGAGAAAGAGTCTGGTATTTGGGGGACCTGCATAATTTTGTTATCCACTATTGCTTTTGTATTCTTCTTGTCTTGGGCACTAAAAATAAAAGCTGCTTTCAGGGACATACAGTCAAGTGAAAGGCTACACTGTCCTGAGTAGCTTAAAGATGATGTCATCAGGGTGCTGTGGAAGCACAGAGAAGGAAGCCCTGTGCCTGGGAACGGGGGTGGGGAGAATGGGTAGAGCAAGGAGAAGAAAGGAGAAAAGATGATGTGAAGGAAGTGAGAGGGAGGAGACTGAGGGCTGGGGATGGGAAATGGAGGAAGTGGAAGGCTTTCCAGGAGAAGGCACTATGGCGCTAAGTCTTAGGGAGTCCCTGGGGAGTCTTTCCTGTAAATAAGATGGAAAGGACTCTGTAAGATGAAGAGACTGCTGCTGCTGCTCGAGTGTGGCCGAAGTGAGGGACGCTGGATGCTGAACTCCGCAAAAAGGAGGTGTGGGGAGTGTGGTTCTCTTCTTTCTAGAAGGGAAATGTCAGTGACCCAGGCTCTAGCTACACCCAGTGCAGGTAATAGCATGCAGACAAAATGCCTCCACCTAGAACTGTTTCCTCCTCAGAACACGGTCTCTGAGAAACCGCCCAGTGAGAAGAAACCAGAAATGGAAAAATAGGGCCCTATAGGGAAGTGGGTCAGTTACAGGTCTGAAAGAGAGAAGTACAATGTCCCAAATCTTAGTTTGGTCCAACCGAGTTGTGGGGAAACACATCAATGAGAATTTACGAACCTAAAGATTTTGGAGGGAAAAATCCCCGGATCTTGAAATGCACAGTAAATGAAACAAGAGAGGAGAGAGAGGAAAGGGTGAACTTCAGAAGAAAATGCAAAGGTCAGAACCTTTACAAACTTATCTTAGCAAGCAGAGTTGATTTCTAGTCTACATGTAAGAAGTATTATAGTCAATATGGGGAAGTTACACTTGATTGTGTACACACTGAGTGTGTGCTATGTGAGTGTAAATCCAGCTTTCACACCATGGTCTGTCTCCAAGAGAGCTTTTTGTGTCTCATTTTGACTTCTGTGCCAAGTCCCTGCTCACAGTCTTAGGAGTCCCATAGGTGGTGCAGACCCTGCAGCTGGTACTAGAAGCCATCAGCATTGATATTAACTAACCTTATTTTAAGGGCCTCTGAGCTCTGACTTGCCTGAGATGCTAACAGCGGAAAGTACCTTCTAACAGTTGAGGAAGTGTGGCCAGACTTGGAAAATACACAGTAATGTTAAGAAAAGCCCAACCACATCTACCATGACCCATGAGAAATGAGAGTGCTATGGGCATCTGAGATAAAGGCCCCTGACATCCCTCCCCTTGGGTACACCAAATGTTAGGACAAGCTCTGTTGGCCTGCCCCGCAGTTTCTCCTGCCTGTCACTCCCTAACTCTTCGGGAATTTTCTATATTCTAGGTTGAGCTGAAAACCAGTGACCAAATCTGTAGATCAGCAATGGCAACACGAACATCCATGGGCCCAATGGAGCTGTTCCTTTAGTATCTCTGATGATAAAGTCAGTTACACCCAGAAAGGGGGAAGAGGGAGACTGGGGAGGACAATAGGGGGAGGGAGGAAGAGAAAGAGAGAGAGAGAGAGAGAGAGAGAGAGAGAGAGAGAGAGACAGAGAGAGAAAGGGACATTACCTTCATCAAAATTTTAAGTGCCACAAGAGGGGAATTTCAGTGGCTACGTAATGTAGTCTAATACTTTCAAAATTGTTAAAACTTTCATTAGCCTTTAAGCACGTTAAACCAGAAGACCCAGGGCTGGAGAGATGGCTCAGCGGTTAAGAGCACCGTCTGCTCTTCCAGAGGACCCGGGTTCAATTCCCAGCACCCACATGGCAGCTAACAACTGTCTGTAGTTCCAGTTCCAGGCAAACACCAAGGCAAATAAATAAATAAAGTTTTTTTTTTTAAAAAAAAAAAAAAAACAAAAAAACCAGAAGACCCAACACAGAGCCCGGATCTCTTACTGATAGAAAATGTGGCATGGGGAACAATCATTCAATACTCAATTCCAGATAGGAACATTTAAGACTTATTATCAGGTGGCACCTTGATAATGGGAAAGGATGTAGGGATGCAATATGTAGACTAGGTTAGACTCTTGATTCTCTATCCCTAGGCTCTAAGTGTTGGGATGACAGACATACACCACCATGCCTGACTACAATGTAGTTCATTTAAGATTCATTTATGTTTATTTAATGTGTATGAGCATTTATGTCTGCATGTACCTGAGGAGGTCAGAATAGTTCATCAGATTTCCTGGAACTGGAGTTACAAAAGGTTTTAAGCTACCTTGTGGGTGCTGGGAACAGAATCCAGGTTCTTTGCAAGAGCAGCAGATCCTCTTAGCCTTTGATCCAGCTCTCAAGTCCTCATCACTATGTAGTTTAAATAGACAGTTTGAATTTTAAAAAAATTATGTCCTTAAAATGGAAGAGACAACTGTGAATCTTGATTCTATCAGCTACTGCTATGACCTGGGAATAAATCACTTATGAACCCCTCCCCCCTGAGCCTTATGAAATAAGGAGATAATAATACCAACTATACATTGCTCTGTGGGGAGATAAAATAGCAGCTGTATTTCAAATGCTTGGAAATTTGAAATGCCTATCAAATGTAGTGATGATCAAAATAGCTATACCCATGAATGCAATACAGGAAAATGGTAGTGCACAGTGGATCCAAAGACATCTCAAAAACCAAACAGTAGGCATTTCCATCTACAGATAAGAAAAAATTGGCCTCAGAGATTCAAGAGGTTGCTCAGTGTCTGATGTAGTCAAAGTCAGAATATGAATCCAAAGCTGTGTCCATTTGCTCCTTTCCTATGCACTGTACACACTGTACCTGTCTTACAATCTCTGCTTTTAAAATCTGTGGAATATTTGCAATTTTTAGACAACAGCAGACATCTGCACAAATTTGGAGAGAGAATCAAGGCCCTGAAAACACAGGCAAACCCACTTGATCAGCAACAGGGAACAGCAATGTGCCAACTCTCATTCTCAGTGGTCAGAGGAAAGAGACAGAACTGAAGATATTTTGATGAAAATTTTCCATGTAAAAGGCAGCAAGGTGGGGGAAACCTGAAAAGTTTTCATGGTGCTCACTCCATCATTGCAAAGATGAAATTTGAAAAAATATTTACAAGCTGTTGGAAATGGTACACACAGCTCGATTCCCAGTTTGAAGATGAGGAAGGTATTCATCAATGAAAAACTACAGACATCCCCCCTTTACTTTCTCTTGGTACCTGTTACCTCAATTTCTCCATAAGGAATTTATATCACCCTTGTCCTTCTTGGATAAAGGTTGTTGTTAGGATTTGAGTCTGAAAAGTTTCTGACAGGCCCCATGTGTTTAAGCAATTGGTCTCCACATAATGATGCTGTTTTGGGAGGCTGTACAAACTGGGTCTCTGGTCTAGCTAGATGAAGTGAGTCTCCTGGGGTAGGCCTTGAAGGTGGTATTTAACTTTGGCTCTAGTCCAACCAAATCTAAATGTGAATAAATCAACCTGCACCTACATGTTCCCAGATCCACTAGTACTTTGCAGCCTCCAAACCTTCACCGCCTGGATGGATAGTAACCCCTGAAGGATGATGCATCAAAGTAGATCTCTCCACCCTTACGCTGCCCTTGTCAATCACAGGGCACAGCTGTGACAGAAGTGATGGAAATACAGACTACACATCCCTTATCCCAAATACTCAGGGCCATATACGTTTCAGACTCCAGAAATTTGTAGATCTAGGGATATTTTTATGGTGCATATTGAGAAACCTGAAATTTGAAACATTCCAGAATCTGAAACTTCCTGAGAATTATATCCATAGCCAAGCAGTTTTGAATTTCAGAGCATTTGGATTTCAGATGCTTCAGTCAGGCAGCTCAGCTACTCTGAGCTCAGGCTGTCAAGGAGCTACAAGGACCCAACTTTAGAGAGTTTACCTTCAGCTAACAGGACAGTAACTAATGCTAACCAAAACTCTGATCAATGGTACCCAGGGCTATCACACAGATACGTTCGGGTAGCTTTTCATCTTGCTAATTCGGAGTAAATTTTATTGGTAGCTGCTAGAGTAAGGAATGAAAATGCAAATTGTTAAACACCAGGTAATTATTTCATTAGGCCACTTCCCTCTGAAAAGTGCAAGCAGAGAAAAAACTGGTAACAATGACCTGAGTGACAATAATTCATTTGCAGAACTGACCAGATGGCTGAAACCGGTGCCTCAGTTTTCTCTCTGTGGAGGGCGCAACCTCTGATTTCCACACATGCTCAACTGCTAATGAGTATGTGTCGGGGAGAGAAAAGGGGGTTCTCTCCCCCGCCAACTCCCTGCTGAACTAAACTTAAGAATCAATGCTGTGACCACAGAGCCATGGCTTTGCTGGTTCCTCAGTTTAGCACCTTAGTTTTTCCTTCCTGGGGGCTGGGGCACAATATTGGAGAAACAGCCTTTGTAGAGCTTGTAAGTGGGAGTGACCTGGACCCAGCTCTGAAGCTGAGGAAAACATTTTAACTCACTTAGTGGGTTACTTTCAACTTCTGTTCTTCCAGCTCACAGTTAAAATGATCTTTTATTTGTAAACAGTCTGTAGAACACCTATATTTGGCTATTACTGTGTAATTCAAGGTATATGCACAAGGGTGTACAAATTAAATTAATGTATTTATGACTAATGTGAATGCCACTTGACTGAGGTTCTTTTCAACATCTAAGACTAAGAACTTTCCTAAGATTTTAATGGAAAAGATTATTTCATGTGGCCTGTGCATGGTAAATGCCTGCTACAGTCACATGCACAGGACTGAGTACTTGGTGATAATGAGGACAGCAAAGAGTCTCTAATAAAAGCAATCACACCACAGCTGCACACTGGGGAAACTCACAACCACCTGAGCACTGGCACAGGTGTGCACTGTAGTTTGTAGTTTGTTCCTGGGACTGTCTCTAGAATCCAACTGTTGATACACCACTCATCCAATTACAGAAAATTCAACAAAATACGCGAAGGAACAAACTTGCTGTCAAATATGGAGATGATGCCAGTACCTACCTCATGGGATGACTACTCCTTTCTTAGGGTCAAAGCCCCTGGAGAAATGCCCAGGTCTAAGTGAGTAGGGATGCATTAGCTGTTATTAACTAGGGGAGTAATTGCGATTCCTCCTCGCTGCCCCCCCCCAGTACTTGCAATATCTTACAAGATGGAGTTATTATGCAATTGTTGGGAAGACAGATGCAATGGTGGAAATTGACAAACCAAAACAACAGGAAGACTGGGTGGTGAAGACAGGAAGTTGAGTCAGAAGGAAGCTGAGGAAGACAATAGGGAGACGACACCTGGGAATACCATGGTTTCAGCAGCTGGAGCAAGATTCCCCCTAGGAGACGGATATCTTCCCAGGAGGCAACTTCTTAACACTTGGAAAAGGCATCGGTTTTGATGTCAGAAGTGCATTGTCATCCTAGTAGGTGACAGGTGAAACTCACCAAGTCAGCTGACAGATTAGTTATGTCTCTGACTATAATTTCTGTTCCTGGATTGTCCACTACCCAAACTGAATTATGTTATTTCACTAGAGATCGGTGAACTGGGGAGGAACTTGTTATTAATCTAAATAATGTCATTCTGCTGTGACATCTGTCATTAGTTATAAAGTCCAGAGACTTTATAATCTGACCTTAACACATTTAGTTCTTCTCAAAACATGAGCTAAAGGAGGAAATTCCTTAATTTTATCTTCTATAGCTTTATGTTGAGATTTGATTGCTGTGTCCTCTGTACGTGCAAAGGGGCCTGCGCTCTTTAGGTAAAAAAAGAAAAGGAAACTTGAGACTTTTCTAAGAGCAATACAGAGTGAGTGGGTGATGTTCCTGACATGTATCCTGTGGTCACTGTCCTAAACCAAGGCCTGTCTTAGGAATATAGTTTGTGTAAGGATAGCTGGCAGTATTTAAAATAAAACGATGTACTGCTGTCATTTGTTTCTGAAAGCTAAGGTCATTGCATAATTTTTTATGTTTCTTGAATTCAATGTCCATTCGGTACTGTGAGGCCAAAATAAAGAATCGGGCTCTGGAGAGGTTCAGAACAGCAGCTGCACTACAGGAATTACTACAGCATCTTCCTTCCCAGTAGTCTCCACAACCCAGCAAGTGGTAAACTGGGAAGTGAAATTAGATATTTTCATGTTATGTAACTAATTCATTTTTTTTTTTTTAAAAAAAAAATGTGTGATAAATGGTCATTTCAATCAATATCACCAGCGGTTCTGCAGGCCAAGAGACAAAAAGAACTGGGGTCTGTGACTGTACCAGGACAGAAAGGAAAAAAAAAGATAAAATCAAAGCTGTTCTGACCCTAAAGCCCAGCATTAAGGTAAATTCAGGCCAACAGAGGAGGAAACAGCAGGCAGGGACCTGTGTTTTTTAATGACCCTTGAAAAATGTCAGAAGATTTACAGAGATGGTCATTAAAGAAATAGAGCGAGAAAGAGTGAGCGGGCATGGAGCTTCCTGGTGGCTTGCGGTCTGGTGCACCCAGAACGTGGGCAGGAGAGCCGGGGAGGGGGAGGGGGAGGGCTCAACTAGGAGGAAGTGGCATTGAACTGAGGCTGAGGAAGTGGGCTGAGGCAAATTTGTGAAGGTACAAAAATTCTTAGTAAGACTGTTAATGAATCATCCCACTGTTAGATGAAATCGGCCAAGGGGTGTCTTTTTTTTTTTTTTCTCTATCTTGAATCTCCTACCCCTTTTACACACACACACACACACACAACTGTATTAGACTGTTTCAATGATGAAAGCTTCTCCATGGGCCAGCATGCTTCACAGAAGGTGGGCTCTGCTACCCCTGTCAGCCTAACTCCTGAAACCCAAGCCACCTCCTGCCTCACCCTGATTCTTCTGACCTAGGGCCAGCAACTTCAACACCCAAGCTCACTCCTGAGAGGTGAAGGCACTTGAGAGGATTCCAGGAGAGCATGTGGCTACAGAAACCAAGCACTTAAAAGCAACCAGGTTTGTTGCACTCAGCTCTCTAGATCTACATGCTCTGTATCCACAAACTCAACCAAGCTCAGATGCAACATCGTCTAAAAAAATTGGGGTTTGCACAGAATCCATTACTGACATCTTCTTTATTGTCATCCCCTAGTTCTTACAATACAAGACCCAACAGCAGTACTTATGCAGTTCTAAAGCATATGACACTGAGCACCTGTAGCTTTGAGATTCTACAGAGGTCCTATCTCTGTTCTAATTTAACCCACATACTAGAATGAAACATTTCTCACTGGCTACCCTTCTCCAAAAGGTTCCAAGGTAGAAGCAGCAATCAACACTGGAATTTTTTCCCAACATTACTGACTGTTGCAAGGTATAACATGCAAATGATATAAATTTTTAAACAGTCCTACCAGAGATTGCTACGGAAATGCCTCCATAAGCAGCCACCACAAACAGTCTCAACGGTATCTTTGGCAGGGCTGAGGCCCGGAAGAGCCTCCCTCATGCTCCTAGCCTGTGTTGGTGGCTTGGCAGGTGGATGCTTTAGCAATCCAAACTTGATTGGCATTAACTCTGTCATAATCACTTTTACTCTTTTCCAAATGTAAGGAAAAATATTGACATTGTTTCATATCTTTATTTATTTAATTCTCATTACTTTCTCTGATTAAAATATTTGAGGTATACTTTTTCAGTATTTTTGGGCCTTAAGCCTTTCTTCAGAGATTCCACTGTTTTTATTTCCTTGTCTTGCCTACTTTAAAACTAGACAGGCAAGTGCTACAAGTTAAGATTCATGGCCAGTGCAACTTCCAGAAATTCATACTTACAGAAAAAATGGTGAATTCCATTTAAATTTGCCTAAACAGGCATTTTACACCTAACAGGAACCGATCATGATAAATTCTTTGTACATTAGACATCAAGGTGTGTATTGACAAGCCACAGCATGTTTTTCTAGTGAAGAATTTTGTTTCTGTTCTTGTTTTTAAGTTGCCCTGCTGGAGTAGTTTTTGACAGTAAGAAACACTGAGCTTCAGCATGTGCACTGGACAGCTTGTGTGCATCATTTGTCCTGGGTCTGACTGATAGTGACAATCAAATGAAAACTGATGATGCCTCAGTATGTCAAGGCTCTATGCTTCAGAGGCTTGAAAGAATTTCCTTTGTAGATAGGAGGCCTTCCTTCCTGCAGAATTTAACAGATCATTCATATGTACGGCCTTCAGCCTTAGCCAACCATCCAGACAGCTCTATAAATGTAGCAGAGGCCACACTCACAAACTGCTTTTGCTTTTAGAGACTAGATGCAGGAGAGGAGAAAACACCAGGTATTTGGTAACATATGATCTAAGATGTTAACATATCCACTGAGTGACTAGAAGGAAGTTCTCTCTGTCTCTGTCCTTTTTTTTTATTATTATTAGAAAAACAACCACAGAGCTAAAATCAAACCACCCCCATTAGTGTAATGAACAGCAAAGTCTAAATGATCAATATGCACTTTCCCGAAAACATTTTAATGTTGTCCAAATCAGAGTAAATAGCCTTCCTGAAATAGAGCAATCAGCAGGTATCAAAACATGGTTTGGCTTTAAAGATGGGGAAAAAGAACTCAGTTTTTTTCTTTTCTTAAAGGGAGGTGGGTGATAACTGCAGAGAACGTGGCAAGAGCCAAGCCAGAGAACACAATCCCCTGCCCCTGTCCACCCTAGGTGGCTGCAGGTCTGGGGTCCTTAGAGGGAGGCAGGCAGGGCACACAGAGACCCAGAGAACAGGTGCTCAGCCTCCTCAAGGCAAACCCCACAGTCCCCAGCAGCAGAACCTCAACTTCGTCCCAAACACTCCCAACAAGCAAAGGGACAAGAAGCAACTTTACCTTGTAGAGAAACTGTCCTTGGTGGCACAGCTGTGTGAGCAGACACTAGTCTCTTAGATCTGCAGAGCGCCCTTTCAAGCCGGGTGTGTGGTCACAAGGCAGGAAGTAACCACAGTGACAAATCACCAGCCAGGAAAGAAATAGATTTTGTCTTTATAAGGACATTTTACTCAACAGTTTTTTTTTTCTGTGTCTCCTCCCCCAAATCACCTGACAACAGGTCACAGTGAAATCCAGAAACCACCTTCTACTTCCTCTTGTCTATGAACATTTTGCTGTTTCTCTGGGTCTCTCAGCAGGGCCCTGGGCTACTTAAACCCTCTGATCACAGATAGGGAGTGAAGGTCAGCTCCCTGGCTGAACTTTTTTGTCTGACTCCAGTTACTAAAAGCAAAACCCAGGAGTCTACCTACTTTCAGCAAGGATCAACAAATTATTCATTTCTCATGAAAAGGTGGTGTACCTGAGACAAAATTCCAGTGAGGGAGCCCGCCCATCGGGAACTGACCTCTCTTCCCTTTGCCATCCCATTTAAAACCAACCCTTCCCTTGCCTCAAGAGGATCTTATAGGTACAAACAAAACCAAATGATCTCTTTAAGCACAGGGCCCATAGAAGAAGATTACTTACTATATTATTTACTCATTCTTTTATTTATAGAACACTCATGTGCTAAAGATCTCTTTAACCCAATTAGAGAGTTCAATTATTTAGAGGTTTCCTATAAAGAACAGTGGTGGATCATACAGGCAGCTATCGCTACCTGGCTAACTTCATTTCTTCATACAGACTAGACCCCATCATCCTAGGACCGGATCTAAGCTGTGCTGACTGAATATTGAGTACAGTCATCTATACATTTCCTGGAGTCAGTATGTTTCCAACAGTAATAGAGATGCTATCATTTAGCCTTGGGGATATCTGCTGCAGCTAGGCTCTGGGGTTAGAAGGTGAAGATGCCTGTAGCTGTAGCTGTCTGAATTTTCCAGGAGCCATGACTGCTGTCTAGGCATAGCATTATTCCACACACTGGGCTGCGCTTGAGATTTCCTTGGCTCAATGCTTTCCTTTAAAACTCCCAATGCTGAGATAAAGTTTTTCAGTGGATCTCCATCATCAGCTTGATGAGGCAAGGGTATATGTAGAAACCCACAGGCAAGAGGGTCTGCTAAAGAATGGGAAAACACGGAGAAGGTTCCATTTTCTCTACATGTTGTCCTAAAGAACATTCTAAAAATGCTTCTCGTAAGAACTGACAGCTCATTTTTGATGTCCCAGATGATGAGAAGGACCCCAATTAATAAGTTAGTGGTGAGAGTTCAAGGGCACTTGACTTTGTTCAAAGAAACGTCCAGACATTGTCCGTATAGGACTGACCACATGACACAGCAGTAATGCGCTGGTGGCTTCCACTCCTGGGAACAGCCCTCACTCAGGGCCCTTATGGTCTGATTAAGGGGAGTGTGTGCTGGCAGTGCATCTGTCTGTCGACACACTTGTATCAGAATGGAGTCAAGGCCAACAGCCAGAAACCAATCCACATTTCATTTACCTGGGTGGCAAAACCCAGGAACATTCTGTGTGTGCTTTTGCCTGATCGTAGAAGAGGGGAGGAATCTATAAAAACAAAAAACAAAAAACAAAAAAAAAAAGAGGAAAAACATATTCATGCTTTGGTTCCTCTAGTGTATGAGTGTCTGCCAGAGCCGGTGATTGTGACAGAAATGAAACACAGACATTGCTCCCCCGGACAAAGCCTGGTTCAGAGACACATGTAAGTAACTACTCAGGGAGATCAGGAAAAGCAGCGGGATGTAAGGCAGGCACTGACTGAGGAGAGCTGAAGTGAAACCCTTTCAGCTAGACTCTGGTCGCCTTAAGAAAGATGAAAGCCACTGAGCGGGACAGAGCTTATCGCCACCTAGCTGACAAAGCTTCTCTCAGCATCAGCTCAGCTCTGATCCTCCTCAGCCACATCCTGGATTTCACCATTCAAGTCCCTCCCTAGCAATCTCTCCACCCGCCTCTCCCCTGATGAAAATCTACCCAGGGGGAGCATTTGTGGAGAAGGTCTTAGATTAGACTTTCCCGGCAAGGATTTTTGTTTTCTTCCTCTGTCAGTGCTTTCTATTGCTTGTGATGGTTACACAGGAGAGTAACTTTGGGTTTTGTTGTTATTAGTTTCTCTGCAGACAGTATTCCCTTCGGCCCTCCGCCCAGATAGATCTCCCACCCTCTGTCTGCACTCTGTTCCTGCTCACCCCGCTTCCACTGAGCCCAGCCTCTCTGCTTTATCTTGCCTCTATACCTCCTTCTCCCTGATTCCATCTGACACCCAGGCCTGCACTAGAGTCATGACCTCAATCTCCAAGACCAGGTCACCTGCACAGGGGAGTGGCCCCGTAAAAGTTCTGGATTAGGTAACAGGGGTCAAAGGTCAACTTTACTGATGAACTGGTTGTATGACTTTAAATGAATGACTTAATTTCATTGGCCTCCAGATCTTCATCTAGAAGATAAGACCAGTGTCTGTTTTAGGCATTCTTGAGAGGATTAAGTGCACTGAGATGTAATGATCTGGGAAAACCACCTGTCACAAAGTAAGGGCGCTGTGAGTGTTAACTGCTTTTTGTCTGTTTGTTTAAAAAAAATATTTAATTTTTTATTTTATGAGTGTTCTATCTGCATGTACAACTTAATGCCAGAAGAGGGCAACAGACCCCACTATAGATGGTTGTGAGTCACCATGTAGTTGCTGGGAATTGACCTTAGGACCTTTAGAAGAGCAGCCAGTGCTCTTCACTGCTGAGCCATCTCTCCAGTCCCCATGCTTCTTATACCAGGTTGGGGACTACACCATACACATTATTTTATTTACTCCTCACCCACAACACAGGAATTAGATGTTACTTTCTTCTGCTTAATATTATCTTTATTGCTATATGATTCACATGGCATAACATTTACTGTTTTGAGGTAGTTTGATCATATGATCAGATCTGTATACACATTATGCTGCGCAACTCAAGAATATTTTTATCACTTCCAAAGAAAATGCAGTACCAGTTAGTAGTTACGCTCCACTATCTTCATCTCCCACATCCTCAGCCATCCACAATGACTATTTCTGTCTCTATGAATTTGCCTGTTCTCAACATATCACACAGATAGAACACAGCTTCTTGTAGCCTGTTGATCTGATTAAATCAGAGTTTTGTTAGGTTGGCCTTGAACTCTCCATCCCTCGTTTCAGCCTCCTGAGCATGGCTGAGATTAGAGATGTGTTTGGTCCTTGATGATCAAACAATCTCATGTCTTTGTGTGTGTGTGTTATTTAGCATGTTTTCAAGATCCATCCATGTTGTACATGGGACACTACTTCATTCCTTCTCATGTTTAGTTACATTCTATTTTCTTTATTTGAGGGGTTGTCCATACCATGACACATAAATGGGGGTCAGAAGGAAACTTCCGGGAACCAGTCCCCCCACATCACCATCTAGGAATGGAACTCAAATCTTCGAGATGGCAGCCAATACCTTTCCCTCGGGAGCCATCTCTCTGGTCCCTTGTTCCTCTTCATAAGAGAATGATGTCCCATGTTTGAGACTATAGCACATGTTACAGCCCATTAATAAGCTGGTAGCCATTTGGATGGTTCTACTGCTTCCATATGATGAATGTTATGAATATTTGTTTACATATTTTGTGTAACTATGCTTTTTAACCAAATGAATGCATACACATCATTTTAGAAGTTGCACATTACCTCAAGCTGATTATAAAGAAATGCCTTTGACAACTCTCCAGGTTTTTCTTCCCTAGAGACAACTGTTCTCATCAGAGGAAACACCTCTCCCTCCACTATTAGCTCCAAACTTTCGGATGCTGCACTTATACTGTATCTTGATCACTTAGATTCATGTACATAGACATGAATATATACACTTACCTCTACTTCCTATTTGGGAGTGAATTTTATTCTCACCTACCATTATCTACAACAAGTTATAATAATGTTTTCATTAAATCAATACTCAGTTTTTATAATGACCATCAAAACTGGTCATAACTGGACTGGGGAGGTGGTTCAGCGGGTAACGTACTTGTTATGCAGTATAATAACCTGATTTCAAGTCCCCACTCCCTTGCAAAGCTGGGCAGGGTCCTCTATGTCTCTAATCACAGTACTCCAATCAGGGAGACCCAAGGTGATAACACCAGAAGAATTCCAGGAATCTTGAGGGCTTGGCTTACAAAACTGGAATAACAAAGGGTTTCTCTCAAACAAGGTGGAAAGCAAGGAGTGACATCTGAGGTTATCCACTGACCACCTCCAAGCACTCAGAGGCTCACACCTGCTTACACTCACACCGCACACACTCACATACACACACACAAACACACATACACACACTCACACATACACACACTGACATACACACACTCACATACACCCTCACATACACCCTCACATACACACAGACATACTCACACACATACACTCACACACACACACAAACTCACATACACACACAGACACACACACTCACATACACACACAGACACACTCACACACACACACTCACATACACACACAGACACACACACTCACATACACACACAGACACACTCACACAGACACACTCACATACACACACAGACACACACTCACATACACACACAGACACACTCACACACACACACTCACATACACACACAGACACACACACTCACACACACAAACTAACATACACACACACACATACACTCACACACACTAATATACACACACCCCCCAGACAAACAAACAAAACATACAAACATTCCTGAGCAATGGCATGCACTAAGCTTTAGCATCTTTTCCGTTTTCTAAGCTCCTACATGCTTACGAAGACCACACAGAACTCTTTAGCTTTAGCAGAACTAAAATAAGACAAAACAAAACAAAACCCAACAAAACCAAAGCATTCGTCCATCCCTCTCCTTCATTCCTGGAGAGGACCCTCTGAAGTCCTCATCCTCTGTCTGCTCCGTGCTCCACTGCATGAGAAGGTCATCTGTTTTAACCTCATCTCAGGAAGCCCTTTCTTCTGCTCTGGGCTGGAAGTCATATACCTTCTAGTCTCTGAGACTACTTCCTTGTTTAAATGGGGCTGGGGTGCATCCTCTATCAGCTTCCTCAGAATACACGGTGCAAAAACATTTTTGAGACATTCAACAGCTGAAAACACATATGGCCCACTTACATCCTCAGAAATTCACCCTGGAAACTTTTTTTTTTTTTTTTTTTTTTCAAAATTGCGAAGGGTTCTTCAGTGTGTTCCAGATTTCAGCACTGGGTGTTTTTCAGATTTGCCTATATCATTTGGAATTTTCTTTGCTGAAATGTTAGGATTTCTCCCTTACACCCAGTGCTCTGAAGCATTTGTAGGATAGTTCTTAGTGTGGGTCTGTGTGCACCCACTGTGTGAGGTTCCTCTGAGAGTCTCAGTGTTGTCTGTGTGCACCCACTGTGTGAGGTTTCTCTGAGAATACTCAGTGTAGGTCTGTGTGTACCCACTGTGTGAGGTTCTCATCACAGTCCTCAGTGTTGTCTGTGGACACCCTCTGTGTGAGGTTCTCATGACAGTCCTCAGTGTTGTCTGTGTGCACCCACTGTGTGAGGTTCTCATGACAGTCCTCAGTGTTGTCTGTGTGCACCCACTGTGTGAGGTTCTCATGACAGTCCTCAGTGTTGTCTGTGG
>PVIH01007844.1:0-96713 GCA_004025045.1 Sigmodon hispidus
ACTATTTGTAATATATACGACAAACATAGACAGAGTAAATCGAAAAAATGTGAAATTTTATTACATATATGTAGAATATTTAAATATATATATACAAATGAAACAGGTAAAATACTTTGCATATTCAATAATAATACAAAATGTATTTTTGACTTTGGATACATATAATTGCTAAAATATTAATTACAATTTCTGTTTTCAGTATTGGTTATGGAAAAACCCATATGTTTTTATAAGATATTCAATAAAACATATTTATTTAGTAATAATATGATTCATCCATATTTAATATCATATCTCCCTTACTTTTAATTAGAAATTATATCATATTATAAAGGTTATATGCAATATAATAAATATAGATTTAAAAGATTAGTTTGCATTATGTATATATTATTACAAGATGTGAATATTTCTAATATCAAGTTAATAAAAGCTTTAATATTTATTGCTAGAAGAAAATGTTTATCTTGTTTAATATGCTCAGTAGCCATAGCAATAAATAAAACTAATACTAATTATTCAGCTTAGATCTCCTAAATTAATCAAAAGGAAATGACAGGCGGATACTGGCATCATATTGACTAGTTAGTTAGTCAAAGCTTGCACTGTGTGCTATTATTCATTTTACAAAATTGAAAGCATTGATTATGTGGCAACCACTACTCTATTATGTGAAAACAAAGTGACAATAAAGTCAATTTTCCACCTATTTTCAAGCTTATATTCTCTTGAAGTAAACCATAAGATGTGTGTAATATATACCAACGATGGATATCAATTCTACTAATAAAAAAGACACTGAATAATTGAAAGAGTATAGACCTATAACAACGGGTAAATCATAAAGGCTTTTTGAAAAAATTTTATTTGATAAATAACTTTATTTATTAGTATATTGAATGGCAGAGGTGAAAGGTACATGGAAAAATGAGACTACTGATGAATGTTTTAAATTTTAGTGCAATAACACAAGGTAATGATCCAGCCAAGGGGATTCCAAGACATGGAAGTTTGAATGCAATCATAATGACATGAAAATTACTTATGATTAAAAGTTTATAATTACATATCAATGATGATTGTTCAAAAAAGTTGTACATATGTTTATACATGTGTATATGTTCACTTGTGTATAAGTGCATGTATACTTGCATGTAGAAGCAAGAAGCTTATCCTGGGATGTCTCTCCTTAGAATATAAACACTTGTATTTTAGAGATGAGATCTTTCATTAGTTTGGTACTTACTGTGTGGAATAGATTGTGGAGACAGTGAGCCACTGGGATCTTCATTAATCCCACCTGCACTGGTATTACAAAAATACCATAACACACAGTGATAGTTTCTGTTTTGATTTTGTTGTTGTTTTTATTGTTATTTAAATGTGTTCTGAAGATTTAACTCAAGTCTTCAAATTACAAAGAAAATGGCCAAGATTTTCTCCATTTTCAGTTAAAAATTGACAACATTTTATGACATAATTGTGAGTATTGTTTGCTTATAAAGCACTTAATTCATGACAGAATTATCAATTTTAATCATTGATAGGAATAAATGAAATCTTGTTATGGAATATAAATTTTATATGTGTTACATTTGTTCATGCTGTAAAACATTTGTTTAATGATGCAAAGAGGTAATGCATTCTTTTATGTTGCATTTGTTTAACTCTGTGAATCTGTGTTATTTTTCCTGTCTTAAACACCTGATGGTCTGAAAAAGCTAAATTGTTAATAACAAGGTTAGATGGGGATAGCAGACAGAGAGAATAAATAGAAAGAGAAATCTATGACCAAGAGAACAATGTTTGGGATAATGCTCTTGTACACTGTAAAATTTCTACTTACATTGGTTTAATAAAATGCTGATTGGCCAGTAGAAGCAGGAAGTAGAGGTGGAGCAAGCAAGCTTGGAGTGTTCTGGGAAGAGGAAGAGAAGCAGATACCAACCAGATGCAGAGAAAGCAAAATTAGAATGCTGCACTGAGAAAAGGTACCAAGCCATGTGGCTAAACATAGATACAAATTATGAGGTAATTTAACTGTAAGAGCTAGTTAATAATATTCCAGAACTACTGGCACAGCACTTACTATGATATTAAGCCTCTGAATTAATTGTGTTATAGTAAGTAGTGAGATTAAAAATGGGAGAGTTTCAATCTGAACTAGAGGCTATACAGGACCAAGAAATTTCCTACTACAAGAATAAAAGGATACTAGGTGACAACCACCCAGCCATATAGCCAAATATGCAGTAAGAGTGATAGTAATATATATAGAGAGATAACAGAAAAATGAAAGCCAGAAGGCAAACAGTAAATGAGATTATTTAAGAAAAGCTGGGAGACATAAATCAAGCTAAAGAGAGGCATGTATAAGAAAAAATAAGCTTCCATGTCTGATTTATTTAGAAGCTAGGTAGTGGGCCCAAACCTCTCCTCTCCCCAAAAAAGCAAAAGAGTAAAACAACAACAAAAAAACCCCCACAAAACCCCCCCAGAAACAAAATACAACAACTAGGTAATTTGTTGCAGGAAAATGCTGAGAGATGAGTTATGAGAGTCAGTTTGGCATCCACAAAGCTGGATAGTTTAAATGTGATACAGCGTAGTGAAAACTTACGTGAGAGAAACATTTAGCAGAGGTTTCATAAAAAGTAGTTGAAGACTATATCTCTTAGTTGATGTAGGAGCTAATAAACTAAAAATTAGCTGGATAGCAAATGAATCATAACTGCATTGCTTTTGTAGAATATGCAATTATAGTCAATCATTAATATGCTTGTATTCTTTTATTTTACTGAGGACTTCATACATACATACATACATACATACATAATCTAATTTGGTAAGAACCTATTTTCTATTCCCTTCTGTTTTGTCTCCCCTATATGTTCCACAACATTCCCCTTTCTTATATGTTCTATGACTTAAAAAAATAATCTAAGTCCACATAATTCTGGCTATATATGCAAGAGTATATGACCATTTATTTCAGCATGAGTAGCCTTTCAGGATCACATTTCTAATGAAGCTTATTCTTGTTGGTGGGAGTGTAAACTTGTTCAGCCACTCTGGAATGCAGTATGACGATTTCTCAGAAAACTGGGAATCCATCTCCCCAAGGATCCAGCAATCCCACTTTTGGGTATAAACCCTAAAGATACACACTTGCACCCAAAAAACATTAGCTCCACTATACTTATGGCAGCATTATTTGTAATAGCAAGAACCTGGAAACAGCCTAGATGCCCCTCAACTGAAGAGTGGATTAGCAAACTGTGGTTTATCTACACAATGGAGTACTACTCACCAGTAAGAAAAATGATATCCTAAAATTTGTAAACAAATGGATGGATTTGGAGAACATCCTTCTGAGTCAGGTATCACAATCCCAGAAAGAGAAACAGGGGATGTACTCACTCATTAGTGGATTTAAAAAAAAATGTCATTGTATACAAGAGCTCAATGCTAGAACATAGCTGAATGACATAGTGCTTCTCTTCTGCATTGATGGCCTCTGGCAGGGGTGTGAGTGAGGAAGGACTCCTTTTCTTTAAGGGGCTGGCAATAGGGAATTTAATTATGCTCCAGTATGTAAATGAGAAGCATGAATGGACTTTCTTGTAAATGGGGAAATCATAAGAGTGGGTGTGAAATTAAGAGGACTAATAATTGTGTTTGATGGGATACATGATGTAAAATCACCAAATAATAAATAAAAATATTTTTGAAATAGAAGTTTATTATTTTCTTCATTAATCTCTATCATCTATCAAAAATTTCTCAACCAGAGGCTAATTTTTCATTAGCCTCTATCAAGTATCAACAGTTTTTCAGCCAGGGGTGAGTCTCAAAAGCCATTTTCCAATTTATTTTGAAATTTTGATTGACTTGATATTATGCCTATTTTCTGAATGCAGTCATAGCATTACAAGCTCATGTCTGCAGCATGATCATGTTCAGCAAAACATGTTTTCTTTTGCATATGCATTTTACAATTTCCCAATTTTTCTTACAGCATGTTTCATACGCTGTAGGGAGATGGCATAATATCAACACCCCATTTTGACATGAGAGATCCACAGTTCCAATCTTTGAATGTTAAAGTTTGAGTATCTGTATTAACTGTTATCTACAGACAAAAGAATCTCCTCTAGATCCAGCAGAGGAATTATTCCCTAATCTATGCTCCGTTTTCTTAAAATATTTTTGTACTTGTACTATTAGAATAAACATGACACTAGTATTCAGTTATATTCACATAGAAATATCTGGACAAAATTCTTTACACTTATAAGCAAATAAATAAAATATTTGTAAGTAATCCTAAAAGCTGATAAAAAATTAGCAAAGAACTCTAGAGTATTATGAAAGCTAACATTAATTGTGAACATGATAGAACTTCAGAATTGCTTAGGACAAAAGCATCTATGATTTCCTTAAGGAATTGTTTTGATTCGATTAATTTAGGTGAGAAGACCTGCTTATTTTTGGTGTCCTTGATTCCTGTTGGGTCCTGGGTTGTATAAATGGAGAAAAAGAACTGAATAGAAGAAAGTGCACATTCCTCTCCAATCCTGAATGTGAATTTTGTGTGACTAACGTTCAAACTTCTACTCACTTGCCTTTCTTACCATGATGAATTGTACCCTTGTACTGTAAGCCAAAATAAGCATCTTATCTATTAACTTGCTTGTGAATGTTTTATCAGGAGAACAAGAAAATAAATGCAGACATTATGTAAATCACTTTACTTAATATGCACTAAGTTGTTGATACCAAAATCTTTATGAGGTCATGCAAAAAAGTCACAGATACTTGAGGTTTACTGGGCATGATCATCACTGACAAATAAGTTACAACTTTTTTTTTTAAAGAAAAAAGACTTGGGATTTAAAATATTTCAGTGGGTCAACATAATACATCAATATTTCTGTGATTTGTTCAAATTTATATATTTGGATAATGTGGAATAGCAAAAATAGTGTGAAAGATCTTGCTAATTTTATGTCAAGATATTGTTATTTTGTATTCATAGTATAGCATATTTATAACATCATATCTCACAGGCAGTGTTTTTCTGGGCACTTGGAGAAAGATGTATTTAGTTGTAGTAAGAAGGGTTTGAGAGAGAGTAATTGTGTGTGTGAATTTGTAAAAATGTCAAGATACAACATAAGTACAGAATAGAAAGAGAAAATTCATACTAAAAATATGATTATTTATTTGATTAAAATAATAGAAAAATATCTAATATTTGGCCAGTTGAAAAAGGGGATTTAATAACAAAATTTTCATTACCTAGTAACATTTACCTCCCCCACAGCAGTTTTGAATAAAAAACTCATAGGTTCATTTTGCCCTGACCTTTTAAGTTAGGCACCAAAGTTGAATAGATGAATCATAATGTGAAAAAAAAAGTTAGAGAAAGTAAAGGCATATTAGTTGAGTTTTTCACAAACCTGAAACCAACGAAAAATGGACCCGGAGCAGATGTAGTTATACAGTTAGATATTCCTTACATTTCAAAGTTCTGAATTTAGAGAAATGCAGTGGAAATAATGAGAATGTAAACACTGTTGGGCAGAAAAGATGTCAAATTATGAAATATAGTGAAAAGTGTGGCATTTATTAATTTTAAAGAAGGAAATGTGATCTTCAAAAGATTTTAAAGCCCAGGTTTCTAATGACAATGTTAGATTAATTAATATCAAATATTCTCTCATTTTTACTAAACTATGTTTAACTGAGAAATGTTTTACAAAATTGACAAAGGCATAAAATAAAGCAATCAGTAATGCAAGTGGAACAAAGAGGATGTGTTTGGGGCTAGGGGCCAACTCTTCATAATCATTTACAGAAGCCGATTTCTCATTAGCTCAGTACACTATGTTACAGGGAAAGGTACATTCCCAAGAGTCAGATTTGTTAATTACTAAAATTAGCAATTATCAAATGAAGTAAAATGTGTTTTAATTCAGGTAGTCTCCAAGGAACTAGGCAGACTGTCAACTAACTGCAATGATTTCTTTTGCAAAATTCCATCATGTCAAAGTGATTATATCTTTAGGCCATTATTAATTTTGCTTACAAAGAGTTTGTAATTATTTTAGTTACTGGCTGTATTTAGTTACCAACTTGATGAATTTAAGAACACTGTAATTTTAAAAAGGCATTTTTGTGCAATTACTGTTTTATTTTTGCAAATGCCATTGTTTCAATTTTGTTTTAAGTAGAAGGTCTCATTTTGTAGTCAAGAATACTTAGACTCACTAGATAGCTTAGACTACACTGGAAGTCAACAATTTCTTGTCTTAATCTAGAGAATTTTGAGATTATATAAACAACATATGATGCCTGATTTAAAACATTTAAAATAAATGTAAAGTTTCTGATATAACTAATCAGAAAATCACATGTTTTTACTTCATAGGAATCCAACAATCAATACAGGTAGAGACAGAGATCTTTGTCTGAGCACAGGGCAGAGCTCCTGATACAACTGAGAGCCAGGGAAAAGAGGCTGTATGAGCAAGGAGATAGAGATTATGAGAAAAGTTTCCACAGTGCAGGCTGGCTGGAGCTCTGGAAAGCTCACTTAATCAAGAACAACCACTGGCAAACCATATGGAAAAGGAGGTAGGTCCTCCAATGGTAAGCATCTGTCGATTGACATGAGAAGTATGTGGAACCTCGAGGGGTGGGATCAGACCTTCTGTGCATGGGTTGGCACCTGGAGCCCATTTTCTTCAGAGGAACACTTAACTCAGTCTTGATAGTAAGATGAAGAAATTGGACTTGCCTGGAGTGGATGTGCCATGCTGAGCTGACCCATCTTGGAACTTCTTGCCCTTTTGGAAGTGGGGGATGCTAAAGGCAGACTGGGACTGATTGGGAGGATGTAAGAGAGGAGGAGCAAGAGGATTTGTGGATGAAATTGACATAATTTTATGAATAAAAAAAATTAAAAGTTGGACATCTTCAGACCATGCAGATGCCATGTCCAGAGCACAGTGAGAGGTAAGTGGGTTTCAGCTCCTGGGCTGCCCAGAGACCTCATCTCTGAGGCCAGAGACACAGCCTCGGCTCTAACCACATTTGCATCTCCTGCCTTAGAGGAAAGCTGGGAGAGACCTTCCCCAGTGATTCCTAGAGACTTATAGCAGAATCCCATGGCTGGGCCCTACCTGCAAGGCAAGCTGTATCATTACAGATAGACATCTTTGGACTACACGGATCCTGTTTCCAGACCAGAGTAAGAGATTGTGCAGACTCCATGGCCAGCGCAAGAGATCTTGCAGACCAGAAGGGACATATCCAACCTCTGTAGCTACAACTGACTAAGATCCGACTAAGAAATTATTAAGAGTAAACCAAGAAGCAATGGGTAGGTGTCAGTGCAAAAGTACATATACCAATATAAAGAAAAGCAAGGCATCATCAGAAGAACCTGATATTTCTACAATACCACGACCTGAAAAGAACAATGAAGAGATAACAGGAGGTAACAACATTAAAAACAACTTTATAAAGATTATAGAAGCCTTAAAAGAGGATATAAAAAATTCCCTTAAAAATAGAAGAAAACACACACAAAATTGGAACAGATGAACAAATCCTTGAAAGAAAGCAAAGAAAACCAAGAAAAGAAAAAAACAACAAATGAAAGAAACATTTCAGGAACTAAAAATGAACTATCAGCAATAAGGAGGGTTTAAATAATTCCTATCCACAAACACAGACCCACAAAAAGCACTAGAAGGAAAACGCCAACCTGAGGAACCCAGATACACCCATGAAACCACAAAGAATTAATAATCCCACAGAAAAAAAAGCCCCCAAAAAGGAAATACACACAAGCTACCACCAAAAATAATAAGAAACAACAATCAGTGGTCATTAATATCCCTTAGTATCAATGGACTCAATACACCTATAAAAAGACATACCCTAACATGATGGATACTAAAACATAAGCCATCCTTCTGCTGCATACAAGAAATACACCTCAACTTCAAAAACAGAAAAAGGCTCAGAGTAAAGGGTTGGGAAAAGATTTTCCAATCAAATGGCCCCAAGAAACAAGCTGGTGTTGCCATCCTAATACCTAACAAACTAAACTTCAAATTAAATTCAATCAAAAGAGACCAGGACAAACATTACTTCCTTATTTCAGAAAAAAAAATCAATCAAGATGACATCTCAATCTTGAATATTTATGCCCCTAATATAAGGGCATCTACATAAGTAAAAGAAACACCACTAAAGGTTAACACCCACATCAAATGTCACACTCTATTAGTGGGAGACTTCAATACCCCACTTTCACCCATGGATAAGTCAAACAGAGAATAAGCAGAGAAATCAGGGATATAACAGATTTTATGTTGCAAATGGACTTAATAGATATTTACAGAATAACTTTGACCCAAACACAAAGGAATGTACATATTTCAGCACCCCATAGAACTTTCTCAAAAATTGATGACATACATGATCATAAAGCAAATATCAATAAACACAAAAAATGAGAATAACCCCTTGTATCATATCAGACCACCATGGCCTAATGTTAGAATTCAGCAACAACAAAAATCACAGAAAGCCTACAAACTCATGAAAACTGAACATCTCTACATTCATCTACCTCTAGGTCAAGGAAGAAGTTAAGAAAGAAATTAAAGACTATTTAGAATTTAATAAAAATGTTCAGCCACTGTGGAATGCAGTATGATTGTTTCTCATATACCTGGGAATCAATCTCCCCAAGGATCTTGTAGTTCCACTAATGGGCATATACCTTAAAGATGCACAATCACCCCAAAAGCATTAGTTCACCCATGTTCATAGCAGCATTATTCATAATAGCAAGATACTAGAAACAACCTAGATGCCCCTCAACTGAAGAATGGATTAACAAACTGTGGTACATCTACACAATGGAGTACTAATGAGCAGTAAGAAAAAAATGATATCCTAAAATTTGCAGGCAAATGGATGGATTTGGAGAATATCCTCCTGAGTGAGGTATCACAAACCCAGAAGGAGAAGCAGGGGATGTACCCCCTCATTGGTGGACACTAAACAAACAAAAAAAAATGCTTAGCATGTCCAAGCTGCAATCCACAACCACTGAACAGCTTGGTATCTGAAACACCTTGGAGTCCATTCCCTCTAGAGGAACACCTGACTCAGTCTTGATGTGGGGTGAGGAAAGCAGATCTACCTGGAGTGGATGTTGAACTAAGCTACCTTGAGACCTTGAGACCTTGAGACCTCCTGCCCTTGCTGGGGTGGAGATGAACTGATGGAGAGCAGAGTGTGTGACTGGAAGGGGCAGGATGGGGAAAGGAGCCTGAACAAGGGGATACACGGATCAAAAAAATTGTGACTTTTTTCACAATAAAAAAATGAAAAGAAACAAAAAAATAAAGAAAAAAAAGGCTAGGTTTACAAGCAAAAATACTGGTCTTTCTTTAATATTTTTAAAATACAGACAGTCCTGAACCAACAAGGCTGTCATTATTAAATTTAATATGTTTCTAGTTTATCAATGGACTTAATAATTTCCTAGCAATGTTTTGAAAGAGTTATATTTCATAAGTTCTTTTGTCATATATGTTTAAAAGTAATTATTGGCTTTTATGTCTAAATCCTTTATTAAGCCTGTTAATGACGTTTTCAATTTTTTATCAAACTTCCTTTTTGTAATTTCTATTTCATTTTTTACATGCTTTCCACTTTTCTGCTTAAAGTGCCTCTCTAAATTTTGTTCACACTTTATATGAAAGCAGAAATTTTTCTTTGAGGATTTTGTACCTGAAAACAATTTGTTATGTTCAAAGACATCCTCCATTTCCACAAAATATCTCCCCCAATTTCTCAACATATACCAACTGATTTTATGTCTCCTCTCTTCCTCCTTTTTAAAAAATTTGATACTGTGTTGAATTAGAATTAAACCTGTGCCCACATGTATAGATCACCCACTAATGATTAATTACCAGTGGCCACACCGTAGAAGTAGACAGGAAATCATGGCACTCTAATTCTCCATTTTCTACACTGGTTTTGCCCTTTTCTGTGATGCTCCATGGATCTCGCTCTGGGTAATGGACACTGTTAATGGAAATAATTTATAACTGGTCAAAATGATGAGATCAAATGAATGTGGACATTTTCTAATTTCTGCATGACAATTCAACTTATGGATTACTTTTTTAAAATGTTTTAATTGACAATAAAATCTTCTCTCATACAGTACATCTAAAGTCCACTTTTCCCTCCCTCCACTCCTGACTATCCACCGACCACCTCCTCTCTCTTCTAGATCCACTCCCAGCTTGTTTCCCTTCAGAAAAGAGCTTTCCTATTTTCTAGCACAGGGACAGGGAGAGAAATATGTACAGAAGGAAAGAGAAGTAAAATAAAATAACACTAAAGTTAATAGAAAAATCATAATCACACTAAAACCTATCTACTTAATTACCTACAGTACATGTAAGTTGGTGTATACATTAAAAAAATAGTTTAAATTCAATTTTACCATTTGACCTGACAATTCTCTTTCCATAAAGGAAAGATCGTATAATAAAAATAGAAACAGCAGGTATGAAAAGCCTCATTTTGAGTTGTTGGTTAGGGTTGTCCAAGAGATTACTATAATATTACATGCTAGAGCTATTGACCTTGGTTGCCTCCAAAAAGATGGTATATAAGCTCTTATTGCTGAAGATACCAAGCCCGGAAGACAGGGCTTAAAGCAGAAACTGACCTGAAATCTTACTCCATGGAGACTATCTATCATGGTATCTGGGTCACTTCTGAGAATAATGATGGCAACTCCTTTGTCTCTTGAGTGTGTGATTCATTTTGGTGTCATCTATTGTTCTTACTGTAAACTAATGTATTCCATAGAGCAGAGAACACCAAAATAGTCATTTTTCTGCCTGTGCCCATCACTCTTTATGGCAGGCCTACAGCATTAGTGGCTAAATCAGTTTAATGCTTTGCTTTCAGATAGACTGCTTATATAGTTGCTATCAGTATTCTTGTGCACTCTTGTCTCTCTAGGGTCACCTTGTTCTTAGGATGTAGACTTTCTTTATTTTTTCTTTTTCATAATAACATTTCTATCTTCAGCACAAATCTTTTTGTGCTTACAGCACAGAGAGCAACTTTTTCCATTTGTCTGCATCCTCTCTCTTACTCCCAATAGAAGCAAAAGGATCCTGTCTCTCCTTAGATGCTTGAACATCTGCCTTGGTGTTGATGGAACACAGATTTAGGAAACCCAGTGTCTGGCAAAATCCTCCATGTATAAGAAATGGAGATTTTTATTTACTCAGTGATTTGACCAAAAGGAGGTGCTGTCCATTTATTCTGCTTTGCTTGTTTATTATCTATGCTGAGGGCATTTTTCTCTCTTCCATTCCCTGAAAGTGACTTTTGTTTCTAGTTTATATTGGAGATCTAGCTGAATAGGATGCTGTTTTTTCCTCAGTAAAGTCATAATGAGTGATGTAGAAACAATTTCTTCTCTTTGTAGATATAGTCTAGATATAGTCCTCCTTTTCCACAAACCTGAACAATGTAAGAAAAGCCATATCTCACCTCTCAATATCTTCCTTTTACATAATAAATAAGTTTTCTGAATTAACATATAACTTTTGTATTCAATTTTCCTTGTGATTATTTGTACTTTTCAGGAAAAAAAATGAAAAATGGCTTGTGATTTTTCTCTGGGTAGCAAGTACTAGCCCTTGTAATTTGTAAAGTTACCTGTATTTGCATGAATTTTGAATTAATATTCTGTCATGCATTCTCAGAATTTTGATGGTTGTAATAACAATTGCAAACAAGTTAGAGATAATGTTTTTCTCTTTTACTGTCCTACTTGTTATGAGTGTTGGGACAAAGAACATAGCAAATTGTTCAATTCCTATTTGTATGCTAGATCCCTTACAATATTAGCCCTATATTGAATAGATAAGGGAAGAGAGGACATCCCTGTCTAGTTACTGATTTTAGTGAGATATTTTACGGGACTTGAAAGAACAAGACTCAACATCATTTGGAATAACAGGAAAGCCAGGATTGCCAAAACAATTTTGCTCAACAAAAGAGCCTCAGGAGGCATCACCATCCCTGACTTCAAGTTATACTATAGAGCTACAGTAATAAAAGCAGCCTGCTACTGGCATAAAAACAGACTTGTAGATCAATGGAACAGAATTGAGGATCCAGACATTAACCCAAAAACCTATGAACAACTGATCTTCGACAAAGAGGCCCAAAATATTCAATGGAAAAAAAGATAGTATCTTTAAAAAATGGTGTTGGTTCCATTTGCAGCATTCACATGGCTAATAAGTGTCTGTAACTGTTGGTCCAAGGAATTTAAACTCTTCTTTGGCCTTTTATGGCTTCCTCACACATGTGTTACAAATAAACTAATGCATATACTCAAATATACACACATTGAGAGCACTACAAACAGTAATGCATAGTGGCCTCATGGAAACCTAAGCTTCTGTTAACACTATCATTTTGCTTGTCAGGCAATATTTTAAGTTTCTAAATAGGTATTTCAAGATGAAAAGTGCTACCTGATCATATAGAAGTATAAAACATATATAATATATTTTGAAGATATGATGTCATTTATTATATAAAATATGTAAGACATTGTATTTCTATATAAGTATTCAAAAGTTGGCTTTCAGCCTCTTCAAAAAATTAATTTAAAAATGTATACTCTGACTCTTGTTGAGTAAATGACATCTTCATCTTCTCAAAATTATGTTTGACAGTGAAGCAGTTTTGAAAGAGCAGCTATGTAAAAAGTTCAACACCCTTTTCCCAAACCTCTTGATCTTAACTAACATTTAATATATTAAATATAAATCTTATTTATATTTAGATTACCACACTCCAAAGTCATAAAACATATTGATTTATTTTCTTATCCTCAGGGTTTTCCTATCATGTATAAGTTCATATGTAAAATTGGAAGTCTGTTAGTTATGTCTCCTGCCAAAGACTATATGCATAAACCAGCATTGCTTCAATTTTAAATTCCTCTTGAGCATACAAAGCTCCTGAAAAGTTGCAGAAATTCTCAAAATTGACTCAATACATGTAAAAAAAAATCTTCCCACAAATAAAATAACCAGTCATTACCACTATTACAACACTTTGTAGTAATAGAGGGCTGAAAGCATATTTAACTGTACATGGTTTCTGACACATTTATAAAGCTGAAGTTGTTTCTTAAAGAAATTTTAAGAAACATGTATTTAAAATAAGGTACACATATACATTTTTATTATTTTTGATGATAGTTAGTTTTCCCCTAAATTTTATTTACTTTTTGTAACATAGTTTTCAATCTTTAAAGATTTGTAAAACTATATTTCCAGACAGCAAAATCAGGTTAGAGTGTATGTGAACATTCACATAACATTTTACTAGTGGAAATAAAAGTGAAAGGTAAAGAAATAGGGAAAGTAGCTTGGAACCAAAGATACTCCATTTAAGGCAAGAAAGGTATTAAAAAAATGGACAGAGTCAACTCAAATATAAATACCTAAAAAATATTCTAACTACCAAGAGTCAAACTTAAGACAAATAGTTGAAACAATAAGCAGCAAAATTAAATATTTGTTCATCTTTCTCTTATTTTTTTCTTTGTGTAAATTATATGACCCTGTAATATAATATATATTATAATATAATATAATAATAAAGCATATTATTTAGTTCTAATCATCACAAGTGAATGCATTATTTCAGCTAGATAAACACAATTTTAATAAATATTTAGTGAAGTATTATATAGATTGGGAATAAGTGAATTTTTATCTGAGTAAATACCCCTAGCCCAACTTTCTATTTTACAATCTGAGTATGTAATAAAAATATGGAGGAAACTATATTATTTTTTTGAAATACAAAGATGGCCGGGTGGGCTTTATATTTTAATCTTCCCTAGTAGAGTGTCACTGGTATTGTGATTGAATAGGAAATGTGTGTATTGTCGTTTGCTCTGTTTCTCTCACAGAGCTATTAAAATCTTTACAGTTCCCAAATGAAAACAGTAAGAATAACTTATTTCATTCTTGTGGCCATTCCTGAACTTACACTGGTAAGATAAGTATTGAAAGATAGGCTATTTTGTTGCTCAGCATATAGTTGGAGTGCTTGATTATTCTGCCTTTGGATTTCCATGGAAAAACTTTGGATTTCCATGGAAAAAGACAATATATAGAATATGAAAAATAACTATGTCTATGCAATTAAACCCAATGAAAACCTTAAAGTATGATTCTGGAGAGTTGACAGTTTAGTACACTTTAACCAGCAATTTGAGAATGATAATTCATCTGTAAAATAACACAAGATTTTATCCCTTACTATGACCCTACAAGCCTCATATCATGAAACTTCTCTATGTGCCTATTCCAATTAAGTGTTTTCTTTAGACAGTCACCAGGTCTGATTTCTGTAGCTGGTTGATGAAAATATACAAAAGAAAAGCCCAGGAGTTCACAACAACACACAACGATCTATAGGCAACAAAAAAAAAAAAAACTTAAGAGCAAGAGAGGTATAGTTCTCCACATACGAGTACACTAATTGGATGTCCAGTGCCAAATGGTAAGCCTTGAAAATATACATAAGGATATATGGCCTAGACTGGTAATTAGTATATGAAATAAGAGGAGTCTAGACTTGTGGTTTTAACACAAGCAACTCTAGGAATGTAGCATCAGAACCAGCATTATCAGTAAGAGAGCATTTTGTGAACTAGAGAGCTAGCATACTTATTTTATATGAGAACAGGAGAATACACATAAACAAGTTAATTTTTCTGCATCTAGAATCAATTTTGTGTAACAAAACAAATTCATGGGCTTTTTTTTAAAAGGTAAATTAATGTTTATGTTTAACTCAGCATTATATATACATAATCTAGTAGTTTGGAACATAAGACATGTTGCTGAACAGTATTTGACCTTGAAGGGGAAGATCCTAACATGAAAATTAGATGATTGATTATGTCGATTGCTCAGAAGAGTGTCTTTGTAACCCCATTCTGTTTTCCAGGTTGGTTCACAGGTCAAATGACAAAGAGACAAAAATAAAACGATGAGAATTAGAAGCCACTTTGTATCAGGAATAGAGTATGCATACTAAATACTAAAAATTAAATATCAGACCTGAGGGCATATTTATAGTATCAAACTGGGGCCCAAATTGTAGAGCTGAGATGCTCAAATTGGTGACTGGCTCAGGAAAATTTGCATCATGGTAACTGAACCTGGAACTATATAGTTCAAAGTAGGAAATGTCAGACTTCAAAAACCTTAAATGTTAAATGAACATTTTGTTTCATTAAGATTTTGCCTAACCTTGCTATTACAAATAAATGGAGCTCTGTTTTGTTCACATCCACTGATTCCTCAGAATCTAGCACCTGAACTACATGGTAAAGGTAATCACTATCATGTTTGGGCCCATTCATTCAAAATTTAAAATGTTTGTGCAACTTTAGGACTAAAAAGAAATGCAAATGTTAAATTCAAAATAGTGAAGGGGAAGCAGGAAATAAGGTAGATATTGCTCAGAGGACTACTTTTTTGTAGAATGGATAATAAAATTAGCCAGGAAAGTGTGATGGATGTATCATCCTAATGGCTTAGAGGTGACAGTTCAGCAACAGTCTAAGTCCTGCAAATAAATGCCTCAAAATTAATTATCCCCCTACTATCTGTTTGAAGAAGTGGAACAGAAGGAAGAAATAGTCTCTAAAGCAAGAAAACTTACACATTATACAATATCTTTAGCCCGTGAAGTTATTGAATTTTGTTTTATTATGATTGCTTGAAGGGAATATGAAAATTTTAAAACAGAAAATGACCTCTTGAGAAACTGAATTGATGTTTTAATTAGAGAAATTGAAGGCTGCAGTCTCTCTACAATGGAGTAGATACTATACAAATGTGGTTCAGTAAGATTAAGGGTTTACAGGGTGGAAAGGAGAATTCTGGGGATAGAAGATTTCATCCACAGGTAAATTTTTCTGCAGTCTCGAAGTGGTAAATGCCAAGTGAGGTTGGTATGTTAATCTTCTCAGAACACTTTAGAATCCTTTCAGTTCACAGATGTTTATCACATAAATCAACTTCCTCAGCCTATAAGGTTTTAGGTCATTATCTTTTCAAATTTAGCTTTCACAAAACAAGTACAGGTGTAGTTTTGAAGGACCTGCTAAATCTCCTTGTTCAGAACAGCACAGGAATTTCAGACACATTGATACAAAGGATTAGTTAGATAACAGTGATAGTTATCCTCCCAGTGAATTTTTTTCTGTTCAGAATTAGGCAATGTTAAACCAAGAATCACTAGCCATGTTGGACCAGATCTTGGTACTTGCTTCCTTGGGGCAAGTGGGTTTCCTAAATTTTTGGTTGCTACTATTGAAACTCACCTTAACTAGAGTTTTATGGACACCTCATTTGCAAGCTACAGTACAAAACTTTGTTTCATCAATTGTCAAGTGTCTTATCCTTATGTAAGGATTATTTTTAATTAACAAGATATTTGTTGTCATTATCATCTTGATTGTCTAGATCAGACTATATGTCTCCCTGTGATACAAGCTTGTGAGAAGCATCACTTCTAAAGCACAGACATCTTCAAGTAAGTTTACATCATAATTATGCTTTTCCTGATGAACTATTCATCATTCTTTTTTGTTCTTTTTTTGTACTCTGCTAATGGAATCTGAAAGTTACTCATGCATCACATTGTCTTTAGACATAATATTCTGATGTTCTTGCTAGGTCATTTTCTTCTTGATGAACTCACCTCAGGATAAGGTCTCAAATTAATACCTTATTGTTCAAGGTCTATCAGACATTCCCTAAATTCCAACATAAGGCAGGTTCTTGTAAAACATGATAAGTATGCATATGCTAAAATTCAGTAGTGTTTTATTTCAAGCCAAATTTACTTTATAGTTCCTGGAATGTTGGCTCACAACAACTTTGTTAACTGGCCAAGAGTGAACTCCTTCTACCTTTTTTTTTGGTGAACACATTTTGTATTTTTTAAGATCCCTTTTATGTTAAAGTAAAATGCTACAGATTTGTCATAGCCTCAGCAATCATGTATTGATCTATTTGTTCTCCTTTTATCACTTGCAGTGACTCTAAATTGCTTAAGTACTAAAAGCTCTCAAGGTAGTGACCTGAAATATTAACAGGTTATATCACCTCATTAAGCAAAAGAAACTGCTCTTTTTCAAAGCTCACAGAGCTGACATTGCATTTATCCAAAAAAAATTACTAATGTTTGCATGAGAGTTAGTTGGAAAGATACACTATACTAGAAGACCAAGTATTATTTAACTTTCCATGGGCTATAACAATTTTACCCATTAGTTATTGCCTTTGCAAAGTAAAGATTAATGATGCTAAAATGGTACATTTTAATGCAATCAAGTTCCATTTCTTTGTAACTATCTCAAATGTTGATGATCTTGCTTTTTTGAGAAATAGCACAAGTTCATTTCAAGGAGAAAGACAACCCTTAAATAACAGGGCAATTATTATTTTAATCAATAGCAGTATTATATTTTAAATTAATCTTCAAAAGTCCCTGAAGCTAAAATTCCAAAAGCCATTAATCAATTAAGCAAAAATACTACACAGTCTTTCAAAGCAATCTATCTGTCTCTGAAGGTTGCTTAAACTGTCATATAGAATGAAATTTAACACTTTCCCTTCAGTTTGGTTTTCTGTTTTACTTTGCTTTCACTAAGGACAAATGAATAAAAATATTAATTTACATATCATTCCTTGGTTCTGAAAATAATGTGGTAATATAAATATAAAAGTTTTCAAATATTTAAGTTGTTATACTTTTCTATAAAAATTTAAGAATCTGCAAAGAAAGGATGTTTTGGTTGTTTTAGATACCAATCTAGATCGAGTGTTTTTTCAGAAGTACAAGTTATCCAGACATTTTATATTTGAATCATTTCAGAGGTGATGGAACATGTTCTTGTCTAAAGTATCTGGTTTCTGTGGATTATTTATTTATTTGTTTTTTTGTCACAGAAGTCATCATCTATTTCATATAGGTTAAAAATTATTCATTCAGGTTTTAAAGATTTATTAGGGTTTAATTTCCCCAGAGGTGAAACATTAGGTAATATTCTCTGAATTCAACATCCTTATCAAGAATAGAGACTTAGATAAAAGTATCTAACCTTTGAATTGCACGCCTCTTCTTCAATGCTACCTATGGACCTAACCCCTACATTTCTAGATCTTTTCTTAACTAGGATAAAATCAAATCCTGTTAAAGTATCCTTTATTCTTATTAAATTACCAGGTTACAATATATATATATATATAATTTGGTGATTTTACATCATGCACCCCCATCAAACTCAGCTATCAAACCTCTCAGATTTATGCACTCCCATTTACAAAAATGCCCATTCATGCTGCTCATTTACTTACTGGAGAGTAATTAAATTCCCTGTAGCCAGACCCTTAAAAAAAACAAGTCTTTCCTCACCCACACCCCTGCCAGAGGCCATCAATGTAGAAGTGAGGCACTGTGTCATTTAGCTATGTTCTAGTCCTGAGTTCTTGTGTGCAATGACATGTTTCTCTTATTTTTTTAAGTCCACCATTGAGTGAGTACATCCCCTGTTTCTCTTTCTGGGATTGTGATACCTTGCTCAGGAGGATATTACAATTTTTAAAAATGCATGCTGTCCTGTCTCCAGCAATTAATGACTCCAGCTGTTTTGTTGTAGGTTTATTTCTGGTTTTAAATAGTCTACTTCAAAATGCTTAAATACCATTTTCAGTTCATAATATGTCTTTGAAATGACAAATCTAAATAATTAAAAATAGAGTTGTTTAAATAAAATTGCTTGGTAAAGACTTATACATGGTAAATAGCAACTTCAACAAGTTATAATTTTAAAAAATCAAGAGTGATTTGACTCTCCACAGTTAGTTGTTTAGTGGGGAGCATTTCTGCCTTCTCAAGCACTCTGACAATGGCCCTCCATTTTAGCTATAACTTTAGCTTTCTTTGGTTGCTTTTGAGCTATACCTCACAGCATGACTCATAAGCCTACTCTCTTCAGACAAAACTTTTAGCTCTGAACTTTATTTAACACTCTACTTATTCAAATATTACCTCATTCTTCCACAATGTTCTTCTAGACACAGATTAATTGAGTTGATGTTACAGTTTGAGACATTTTAAGTACCATGAAACAAGGGAGATGGATCATCACTTAAAAATAGACAGTTACCAAGAGAGAAATGATGTCAGTTAGAGGCCCTTAGTGGATATAATGGTGTTTTCAATTCAGGCATAGCTGAGATAATGTAGGTTTCAATGCTTTCTTTTAATGGTTCCTTGGAAAGAATAAAAACAGTCATAGAAACAATAAACCATTTGCTATGTTGTAATAGTTAGTAGGTATATTAGTGTAAATGGTAGAGCTTGTCACAAAATTTGAGCTTGTTTATCAGGCACAAAAGTATGTCACATAGATGGTAGTGGCCCATTGATTTTGTGTCAAAGCTCTAGGAAATGAATATTTTAAACATGCAAAACACAATTATTTAGAAAATTGTTACTGAAGGGTTTTTTGAGATTTACTGAATGTATAAAATAAGATGTTAAATTGTGGCTTTTTTGTTTACTATTATCATCAAGAAAAAAAGTATGTTTCTGTTTAATTTAAACAAATTTTCTACCTACCATTAAAATATCGTGGTTCCCTACCCTCAATTCTTTAAAAAAATTAAATAATACCTATGTTTCTAAAAGTATAATAGATATTGTCAGAACATTAGAAAAGCAATGTTCAAAAGGAATAAAGAAAAGACTGCAGGGGGCAATTACTCAGTACACAAAGTGCTTGCATGTAAACATAAACAACTGAGTTTGGATCATTAGCCAGAGTTGAAAAAATTAGCTATAATAGAGATTGACAGCTTCCACAGTCTCACTAGTCAACCAGCATAGTTGAAATTGCACAGTCAATAATTAGTGAAGTGATTTTCTCAATAATGATCTCCATTCTCTACTGCATACCCAAGAATGTTTGAACATACACACAGACAAGCACACATGTAATGGAAAGGCAATGAGATAGAGAAACAGAGAGACAAAAAAAGAAGATTAATGTAGGGACAGAGACAAAATAAATAAATTAATAACATATGCATAATTTCTTTAAAAGATTGTAATAACCTTAAATGTACTATAACTTCAGTGGTTATGACAGAATCATAACACAAGACTTAACAATTCTGTTAAATTTCTTAGGGCCTTTCAGAGATTACTATTGCTCCCATTTATTAATAAGTAGTCTAGAAAATTATGTCCACATTCCCCCCAAATGGATTATGAATATTTATTATTATCTAATGAGGTATTTGTTACAACTTGTAATAAATAATGATCATAAAAATGAGAAATAAAAGATTAGTTTCAAAGATCTCTTTAAAAAAGGGGGGGATGTAAACATAATAGGATAAAAGGGTATTACTATTGAATATACTTTAATCTACAAACAACTATTAATATTTTACATTGATTTGAATTTGGTTTATTGAACAAAATTAGAGTTATTTGATATATCATATGTATATTTCTACTCTTGGTTTGGGTACTTGCTTATGTATCTTATTTAAAAGTATAATGTATGATTAAGAAATACAGACTAATAGTTATTTATAAGTCAAACTTATATTCATGTTAAGTATGTTTTCAAAGTCATACTCAGATATATTTAGATAGATGTTCTTTAAACACTTCAAAGACCTACAAAATACAGCATTTAATATGTTTAATAACCTGAGGGTTTTCATAACAGTGAGCCACATCTGTTCTTGGCAGCACCAATCTATTTCAGAGAAGATGATAGCTGTTAAAGACACTTTGTTTGGAGTTTGCTTTCTTTTTTCGTAAATGCTAGCTGTCTAAGCTGCAACAGCAGGATGTAAAAAAGATAACTGCCAAACTTTGCCAAGACAAGGTATTATTGTTCATCAAATGTCCCTGTTTCACAGGGAAGTCTGTCTGATATGCTAGGCCTATAGACCAGAGTTGAATTTCTGAATGGCCCAATTTTAAAGAGAAAGTTTGGGTGAAACTTTGGGTGGCTCTCCAGAAAGCCATGTACATGTTGTTAGATAACATTTCATCCTTCTGGAGTCCTTGATGGAATTAAAGACTAAATAGATAAACTTATGGTTTCCCTTGGTTATGATAGAAAGCAAATTAGGTATAAAATTTTATACTCACCAAGAGAAAATAGATAAAAGTTTTCTCTGTTATCTATCTGCCAAATAAAAAAATAGACTAAATGTCATCATTGTAATTCTTACTTAATTAATAATTATATATAATTTTACTATGTTAAAATTAAAGCCTTTCTTTTTAGTTAGACAGAATAGCAGAAATGCTGTGAAATAATCCTTCTGTACATTGTGGGAATATATGTCCTAAAATTGGTTTAATGAACAAGCTGACTAGCCAATAGCTGAAAAGGATGAAGACAGGTGGGAAAATCAATCTGAGAATAATAGGATGGTGTAATAAATAATTTTCTGGCCTGTCCAGTCCTGACCAGCAGACTCACAGTTTCACAGTTCCATAGAAACACACTTATGCTTAAATTAATTTCATTCAGCTTGGTGATTGACCTGAGGCCCAGACATATAACTTGCTAACTCTTTAATCTTAAATCTTAAATTAACCCATGATTCTTATCTTGTTTAGCCATGTGGCTTAGTACCTCTTCTTAGAGAAGCATTGTTGTTCCCAGTATATGGTTGCTTCTCCTGGTGTCTCTGTGGCATCTCTGCTCTGTTTTCCCTGTTCTCAGAGTTTTCTTAATCTTGTAGCATCACCCATACTTCCTGTCTACCTTCAGCCAATAGGTGTTTTTATTAAACCAGTAAGTAGGCGGGACAATTATTTACAATGTAACAACATAATCCCACTATGGGATAGGAAAGGGAGGGATATGAAAAGGAAGAGTCAGAGAAATTGTCAGCCAAATGCACAAGTTAGACACACAAAATGCCATAGAGGAAAAATCATAATCCTCAGGACAGCATATGACATAATAGAAATTGGTTAAATGTAAAGAGTTAGCTAGTAATCACACTGAGCTATCAGTTGAGCATTAGTAATACTAAGGAATACTTAGTAATACCAAGTCTCTGAGTGGTTATTTGAGAACAGGCTGGAGAGAGAGAAATATCTAACTACAGATGGTACAAATAAAAATTGCATACATCTATTTGGAAACATCAGGTTGTTTCCAAAAATATCAAGCCACATTCATTATAATTTTCTCTTGAAGTCTTAAAAAAATGACAATGACTTTTTATAGAAAAATATCAAAAGAAGATAACTGTGAAAGAAAATGCTGAGATCTTCAAGAGATAAAAGAATAACCATAGATCTTTACTCTTTATTCTGGGCCCACAGAAAATGTTAACCTATTTATATGTCTATAGATATTGATAAGGTAATTATATAGCCTGTCATTGATTTGCTTTTAGCTACTAAATTTTATTTTCTTGTAATAATGCCACTCCAAGAAAGAGCCACAAACAGCACCTGTATCATATGATGTTACATATGTGCAACTAGAATCTCCCATTAAAGACCCATGGCATGTTATACAAGTGGGCAAACTGAAGAAAACAAACAAAATAACCCTTGCACAATAAAGTTTAATGTATAATATACTGTTAATCTATGCAAATATGAAACCCTCTCCAATGACCCAAGTTACTACTCTCCCTCTGCTATAATAGAACATCTAGACCTTCTCTGCCGCATACTCTTTTTTATGAACCACTCTTTCCTTTCACACAGTGTATTTTAAAAAATTATCTGTTTGTTCATGATTGGGTAAATTTTTTCATCACTCACATTACAAGCCTCTAATATGCTCTTTGGCTTGGCAAGTAGTTCTCCCATTTCACTAAACTCTCTCTCTCTCTCTCTCTCTCTCTCTCTCTCTCTCTCTCTCTCTCTCTCATTCTCTGTCTCTGTCTCTCTCACACACACATACACACACACCTCTACCTATATATCTCCCTCTCTAATCTTGTTTTGTGCTTTGTCTCTTTCACCTATTCATTGTCCTTAATTTTGCCTGAAACTGAAATGCTATCCAAATTACAGCAAGAAACACTTTCATACGTTTAAAAATAGGATTCATAGGCTGAGGATGTACTTCAGTTACTACATTTCATTTATAAAATGCAGTAACATGCATAAACTCTTGGTTTTACCTCCAATGTCATATAAATAAGGCATGGTAGGATATATCTCTAATCAGCACTAAGGAGGTAGATACTTGATTGTCAGGAGTTGAAGGTCATCTTCATTAGCCACATAATGAATAGAAAGCCAGCCTAGATACATGAGGATCTACCTCAAAAATAGATAAATAAATGAGCAAATATCCTGCTGAATTCATTTAATGTTGTATGTATGTGTATTTGTTTAGAGCTGACCTAATAATATCTCTTTCCCTCTTAGCAGCCACCAATTACCTGTAGGTCTTCATCTAAGAATAAAGCCTTGTGAGATTTCTATTATCATGTCAACCAGTGTGGTCATAACGAGGTCTTTTTCAAGCCACCATATTTTTGTGATTTCACTGTTAAAATTTATCATAATAAACAATTTTGAAATGTTTATCTGGAAATACTTAAAGGCATTCAAAATCAAAGAGGAAATTCAGTGCTCCCAAAACTAAGTGATCTTAGATACAAAATATTTATTACTACTGAATGAAAAGGAAAAAATTACTTTAGAACATTTCAGTTTTATAAAACTAACAAAAAATCACAAATCAAGAAACTATAGTATATTATCTGGTTGGAAATATACTTGAAGTATTACTAATAATAGGAGTGTCTTTCACTTGCTATAATTTTGTTAACAAAAGTCCGGCTGTTTAATTTCTAGAGGAGTGAGAATGCTTGACCTAATGACTATCTCTTTCACTGTTATAGAAAGGTGACTTTTTCAAATGTGAGAAGTGGCACTGAACTCCAAGTTTGCTTTTGGAGAGTTGCCATTTGATGATTCTCTTTGACACCCTAATGACCCTGGTAACAATGTTCTATAAAACCTACCAAGGACACAAAGTGGCAGAGGGGCCATTTGGAAGAACCCAGAAGTCATATAAATGTCCTGCATTTTCTTACCACCAAAACTAGCCAATATGTGAGTTCTGTGGGTTCTGTCATTGAAAATTCTTGATTCTGAGTGCTTTCCTTCAGAACCACCATTAAAGTGTTAGCACCAATATCCATAGCAGCCTCTAAAGTTGGATATATGAAATTCTAACTTGCCCATAATATGTACTAGAAGGGCAATTAAATTTAAAACCACAAATGTATGGCACTTGCTTGCTTTATTCCAATGTTACATGTGTTCCTTTCTTTGGTACTGTCTGCTATACAAGATCTTTTTTTTTTTTAACTTCAATTTATACAAGCTGAATGTTTAATTCCCCAAGGTTGGCATTTACTATAACTATGACATAGATTTCATGTTTTTCAGTTTCTGATTAAATAACATTTTTGAAATAGTCACACTTGACCTATGAATGATAAATTACCAATTTACTTAATATTTATTGTTATCTTTAAATTAAATAAACGACTGGATGATGTGTTTAATTTTATATTTTTACATTTTCTTAGTATTTTGAGATTAAAATATATTTTATTTCACTTGCTCTTTTCTTCTAAACCCTACCATGTACTCCTTTCTTTTTTTTGAAAAACTCATGGACTTATTATCTTTAGTTTTGTGTACATTAAATTTATATATATATATATCCTAAGTATATATACATATGTATATATATTTCTAGGTGTATAAATATAAACTGCTTAGTCCGTATACTGTTACTGTTGTATGTATATTTGGGGACGGGTTTGGATTTGTCTTTTGGTATTGAATATAAATGGTTATTCTCTTCCCTAGAGGAAATTATTCTTTCTGCTATCAACATTCTTTAAATCACTCCAGATATTTCTCAAGAACTGAGGCCTCCTGACATTTCCCCCATGTGTTTTAACATGTTTATTGGTGTCATGTTTAAGCAGAATGATGGTGAGATATCAGTTTAGCTTCTGATGGTTCTAGAAGACATGAGCACAAAATAATCTCTTTCTCTTCTGGGTCCTCTCTCTTCCACAATGAGTCTTGAACCTTAGGTACATGAGTATCTGTGTGTTTGTGTGAGTGTGTGTGTTTGTGTGTGTGTGTGTACATTGGCACTACAACTATGCAAAATTCACATTTTTATATCTCATTAGACAACATTTTTATGTATATATGTGTGTCTGTGTGTATGTATTCATAATGTGTATAGATGTCCAGAGAGACCAAAAGATCAAATTTTATTTAGCAGAATCAAATATAACTACTAACTACCCAAGTGTTAGCTACCCAACATAAGTTCAGGGAACCGAGGAGCAGCAAGCACTATTTAACTGCTTAATCATCTCTATAACTACTAGACAAACTTTGTAGTCATCAAAACTTTCCTCTGCTTCTCCAGCTCTGATGGCCATAATATATTCATCAAATTGTGTAATTAGGCTGTATCTATTGGCAAATTGTAATGCATGAATGACTTTGTATAAAAAAATGCATTAAAATTCCCATCATCAATCATTAACATTTGAAAATGTGTTTTATGATATGGATAGACAAAAGACAATCTTTCAAGTAAAGATATGCTAGCAAACTAAATGGCTCATTTGCCTAGCAAAATTACATGGGTAAGATCCCAGTTATCTACTGATGCAGAGAAACATCCCTAAAATGTACAGTACTAAAATAATGATGCTTTTATTATGATGAATAATTTTCTATAGCAAGAACTGAAATCAAGCTGCCTGGATAATTCTGATCCATGCAGCAGTGAAGAGGTCAATAGTGTCATTCAAATTGGCAGAATGTGGGAGGAAGCTTCACTAAAATGTGTGGCATTTGGCAAACTTGGTTGTAGGGTACTTTTATTACAGTGTCATTAGCATTTTGTGAAATAAAAATGACTACTGCTTTGACTAAAACTTCTCATATGAAAGAAGTGGTCCAACAGAAAATGCTCCTACAAATAATGATGGGACTAAAGCATACTTTGCAAATTTCTCAAAAAAAATCACTGATTTTTTCATTTAATACTACATTAGTAGAAGTAGTTGCAAAAGTACCTATGTCTAAAGGAGAAACAGGAAGATGACTTTTGTCTGAAAAAAGAGTATGGGAGTGTCTAGACATATTTTTCAGCATTAACAGAGACATTGTGAAAAAAAAAAAAAAAAACAGCCACCAGATGTAGGACTCTAGAAAAACAGTGAGGAATCCTTAATAAAGAAAACAATATGAAGTATTTTCTCATTATGTTGAGTAATTTCTACTTGGTAGAATTGCTTTAAAACTCTGCATATTCTAGCTTCAACTAGGTATATTACTCACTAGAAAGAAATGGCTACTCATATTAACAAATTTAAAAGATTAATTTTAAAATAAAATAATTTTTAAACTATTGAACAATTGATACAAATAATGAAGCAATGTATTAACTCAGATATCTTAAAGCAGCTTAAATTTACTTAATAATGTGTTTTCACTTTTTTCATTCAGTCTCCTCAAATTCACTACTTCTTTTCAAATTCACCACTTTTTTATAAATTAAATTGCCATACCAAAAATATTGTAATGGATCATAATTTTTGTGAATGATTAAAAGTTTTATGTAAATGTTTCTTAGTTGTTTTTTATGTAGAAAATGTGTTTTTATTTATAAAAAGTGACAAACCTTTATTACAAAAATTTATAAAAGTATGTTTCTTAGCAACAGAGATTGTCTTTAAATGTTTAAGGAAGTTTCAAGAATAATGAAGGACAAAGACAGATCCCAAAGTGGCTCAGGGAGATAGGTCTCTGTAGACACATCAACTTAACCACAAATTAATTAAATGACTTCATTTTAGATATACCCACAGCTAATAATGTTCTTAGAGTGATATAATTTGAAATCTTTGCACTATTTTTTTAAAATCATAGGACAAAGAAATAACAGTAGCATAAAATGATTAGAAAAAATAATTTTGAGATTTAGATTGTATAAATTCTATTAGTTATATGCTGTGAATGTTAATAAATATGCATAAAATATAGTCACATATAGATTCTTACATTTGCAATATATATACTGTAATTTTTAAAAATTAAAAATTGTCCACTGATAGATTATATAATTAATCTCACTAAATAAATAGTTTATAAGTCTAAAATTTATTGTTTGTATTTCAGTGGCAAAAGTTGACTAGCACATGCTAGGGCTCAGTGTACATTAACTGAATTAAAAGAGAGTATCTTTCTGTTTATAAAATTATAACCACATCAGGTCATTAATTCTCTTTGCTCTTTTATGGAAGCTCATTCTAGTGAGATAGGTGTTACTATGCCGTGAAATACCCTCCTTTTAACCTGCTAGACACTTAAACATACTATCCTTTCATTTGTTAATCCAGAATCATAATATTTTTTTCATTTTTATTTTTATTTTATTTACTGAGTAATTTCTTTTTATTTATTATTATGAATAAAGTCATATTTTTATCCATGTATAGCCTTGTTCAAACCCCTTTCCCTGTCCCGCCCCTTCCAGTCATTCTCTCTTCTCCACAACACTTTATCTCCTCCCCAGCAAGGGCAGGAGGTCCCAAGGTCCGAATGTGGCTTAGTTCAGCATCCACTCCAGGCAGATCCGTTTTCCTCACCCCAGCATCAAGACTGGGTCACGTGTTCCTCTGGAGGGAACAGGCTCTAGGTGGCAGTCCAAGGTGTTTTAGATCCAGAGCTGTTCAGTAAGTTGTGATTTGCAGCTTGGACATGCTTTGCTTTTTGCTTTTTTATTTAAAGTCCACTAATGAGTGAGTACATCCCCTGCTTATCTTTCTGGATTTGTGATACCTCACTCAAGAGGATATTCTCCAAATCCATCCATTTGCCTGCAAATTTTAGGATATCATTTTTTTCTTACTCCTGAATAGTACTCCATTGTGTAGATGTACCACAGGACTGCTTTTCTTCTAATTTTCTTATAGTTATACAGGAGGAAAATTTACTCAAGAATATCATTTTTTAAAATTTCCTAAATAATTTAAAGATCTCTTCTTATAATTTTTAAATGTGAAACAAATGCATTTTTCTGAATAAATGATGGGGAACCTGTTAACTTCAAAAGACATTTTATTTAACAAGACAGGTGTACAAAAACATGAATTAAAAATTATTTGACTAAGCTTCAGGTAGCCTTGGATCATTCACTTCATATCTAAATGCCGTTTGAGTGTTTGATCAGCCAGGTCGTTATTGAATCTCTATGATGAATTCAACCATGCTTTAGTAATTACTGTAAGAAACACACAGAACTCTGAAAGACTCTCAAGGTTTTGATTATCAGAAACCAATATAAAATAGGACGTACATATCTGATTACAGGATTATGAGAATGGAAACAGAATTCAGGCTGGAATATAAAAAAGATTTCAGTGAAGAAAATGGAGTGCATCATATGTGCAGAAAAAGGCAGAGAAATAATTATATAAACATTATTATACATTCTTGTTATACCATTTGGCTAAGAATGTATGGCACTGTCATGACTTATGGCACTCATAAACATTGATGTATCTGTTTATTCATCTGTTTGTCTATCTGTGTTTGTCTATATTTCTATCTATCTATGTGTACATATATTTACGCTCGTGTGTGTGTGTGTGTGTGTGTGTGTGTGTGTGTGTGTGTTTCAAAAACTTGCCAGAAAACATTTAGTCCACCTTCACATAACTTCTTATGAACATAAGCATCCTCAGTTACTCTGTGTTCCTCTTCACAGGAACATTCTAACCTTTCTTCCCTATAAGTGCTTCATATTATCATAAACAAATTTTTAAGAACACATTTTCATTTGGAATACATGTTTCCCACATTCTTTACTGAAAGGCTTTTAGCTCCTGGTCTTGTTAGGTTTTTCTTATTATGATTATTTTATTAACAGTAGAAATAAAATTATCAGTTGAATTTATTCAACTATGAAGATGATGTGGCCTGATAATAAATTTTTACCATTTTAATAACTATTATGCTAATAACTGTCAGTATATATCTTCTTTCAAGATAAGTTATACATGAAAGTGTAATTAACTGTTGCTTTGTTTGTTAATATCCTTCTTAAGAAATATTTAGATAATCTCATTTACTTAAAAGTACTCCTTCCTGCTGTCATGGGGATATGAAACAAAAATTCTATCAACTTTATAATTACTGTATTTGGTCTTTTTTTACTTTTCTCCTTCCATGGGGAGGAATCTATCTATCTATATCCCAAACAGATGTTTCATAAAGCTCCTGAAGCCACATTTGTTCAAGTCTTCTCCTGTGTCTTATTCCCTAATGCCTAAAGCAAAATAATTTTCAAACAGCTCACCAGAAATGTTTAAAAAATTAACAATTAATGATTTTCATAATATCATTGTCTGAAGCTTCCTTGACATTGCTTTTCTTCATACTCAAACTTAAATATTATTGAAAAATGTCTTTTTTTCCCATGCATCTTCCTGCTCACACATTCTATCCTATTCCCATTCTGTCTTAGTCTTATGTGTCCAATATATGTTTTTTTTAATTCTACAGATTAACCAACAACAAATTTAAAAATGTGATAGAAACTTAGAAGTTTTTCCTGCCAGTATTTTACAATGCCTCAAAATGTTTATAGTGGTGGGTACTCTGGTGGGCTTATCTACATTATTAGGTTTTATGTCTGAAAGCTACGCCAACATTACCAAACCACAAGACATAAATACAGCATTGTTCCATTAAATCTATGGTGACATGCACAACACAATTGCTTTCTCTTCTAGCTTTTAAAATACAGATTTGATATTCTAAGGGTCATTTTCTGTTAAAACAAGCACAGACTACAGTATGATTCTTAATTTTTTGTGACCAGAAGAAACTATATCTCGGCTTACATATTAAATTCTCATTGGTATATGTTCTCGTCCATTGGTAAATCAAGGGAATTAAATCTCCAGCGTTTGCTTCTGTTTCTGTTCAGTGACATAAAAGTTTCTTCCAAGGATGAACCCAACATGTTTGCTGCTCAGGTGGGAGTTAAGGCCTCTGCAATCAGCATTCTGTTTTATTTTGCAAAGATCATCTACTTATGGAGGCTCATTAAAGCATGATGAGTCAGATATGTCCTAGGGTGTATTTTAAGTTAATTATGTTATGAACTCTTACCTCTGCTGCTTTAGGCATAAATTAAAGAGTTTTAAATAGTTTCTTTTTTATATTTCAAAAGAAGGCTTTTTAAACTCTTTTTTTTAAAAAGCTGGATATCTTCAGAAAAGTACACTTGATTTAATATATGAATGTAAAAAGAAATATTGTGTCTCAACACGTTGTACAAATAAACAGGGCCCTATTTGCTTGCAAAGGTACATTCCAAGGTCACTGCTTTGCATCTGAAGCTTGTTTAGTAGCTGGGAGGAAAGACACAGATGCAAAAGCAACTTTTTTGAAAGTGTTTGATCAGAGAAGGAAGCAAAGCCTCTGTTGGGAAGCCATGCAGTATGAATTTGTAATGCTTAACCACAAACACTTTGAATGCAGAGTAAATAATAATATGTGAGCAACTTTCATTTTTGCATCAGAGACATTTTTTATTTAAAAAATAATAACCAGTCATCAATTCTTCACTGAAACCCAAATATTTCTTATTTGGAGAGAACTCTAAGCTTTATTGTCCTGCTGTCTATTAAATTATCATGTATTCAACACAGAAAATCCAATGGTTTTAATATTTATTAAGAACACTAAAAGACTATGCATTAGAACACTACTTTTTTCTAATTTTTATTTTTATAGAATAAAGTCTTATTTTTTATTCATGTATCCCCATTTTCAAACTCCCTTCCTCCTCCTGACCCCTTCTACTCAGTCTCTCTTCTCCTGATCCCCCCCCATTCCCTCCTCAGAAAGGGCAAAAGATGGAAAGTTCAGCATCCACTCCAGGCAAGTATGATTTCCTCATCCTAATATCAAGACTGGGTTAGGTGGTTAGGAGGGAATGGTCTCCAATTGCCAGTCCAAGGTACTTCTGTTTCCAGGCTGATCAGTGGCTGTGGTTTGCAGCTTGGGTGTGCTTTGCTTTTTGTTTAAAGTTCACTAATGTATGAGTACATCCCCTGCTCATCTTTCTGTTTTTGTGATATCTCACTCAGTATGATATTCACCAAATCCATCCATTTGTCTGCAATTTTTTTTTTTTTTTACGGCTAAGTAGTACTCCATTGTGTAGATTTACTACAGTTTGTTAATCCACTCTTCAGTTGAGGGGCATTTAGTTTGTTTCCAGGTTCTTGCTATTACAAATAATGCTGCTATGAACATAGGTGAGCTAATGCTTTTGGGGTCCAAATATGCATCTTTAGGGTATATGCCCAGTAGTGGTATTGATTGGGGAGACTGATTCCCGGTTTTCTGAGAAACCGCCATACTGCATTCCAGAGTGGCTGAACAAGTTTACATTTCCACCAACAATGGAGGAGTCTTCCATTTGCTCTGCAACCTCTCCAGCATAGGCTTCATCTGTATCTTTAATCTTAGTCATTCTGAAAGGTGTAAGGTAGTATCTCAAAGTTGTTTTGGTTTGCATTTCTCTGATGGCTAAAGATGTCAAGCACTTTTTCAAGTGTCTTTCAGCCATTTGTAATTCTTCTGCTGAGAATTTCCTTTTTAATTCTGAACCCTATCTTTAATTGGGTTATTTAAGGCTTTGGGCTCTAGTTTCTTGAGTTCGCTATATATTTTAGAGATCAATCCTCTGTCACTTGTAGGGTTGGTGAGAATCTTTTCCCATTCTGTAGGCTGTGGTTTTGTCTTATTGATCGCATCCCTGGCTTTACAGAAGCTGCTCAGTTTCAGGAGGTCCCAATTATTGACCGTTGTTCTTAGTGTCTGTGCCACTGGACAACACTACTATTTGGCTGTTGTTCTTGTGTTATTTGAGAGGATGTTTAATTTATTTCGAATGATCTTGGACTCAAGATGTAGGCAACATGTAGAGTTGAGCTCTTGATCCACCAACTTCCAATTCTCAGGCTCTGTAGTTTTAGGCATGTACCCCCATTGCAAGTCCAATACTTTAAGCTATATGCAGAAATTATGTCAAGATAAATAAGTGCACTAAAACTAGAATTTAACGTTTAGGTAATTATTCACACAAATGAAAATAGTATTTTAAGTGTACACTCAGATCCCCCAAAACAGCAAAAATTACACTAAGAAAGCTTTCTTAGATCAATGTAGGATTTGTGTGTATCTTAGGCAGCTGATTTTAGTGTATTATGTTCTACTGTGTCTGGGTCCCAAGAAGCCTCTTTTGGTAAAATCTGGGTTCTTGGTTCACTTGGAGGTAGTGTATTCTGGTGACACAGTGACCTGTTCTTGGTGCAATAAGTACTGGATAATTCTGTGCCAATATGAGGTCTTAATTTAGAAGAAGCTCTTTATACTTTAGGAGCTCTTAATTCAACAGGTGTTGGAGAATTGTGGGTTTACACTAGCCATATTGATCTAATAGGTTGTCAGAAACTGTGGGTCTCTGGTAGCTTCTCTTGATTCAATATGTGCTGGAAAACTGTGGGTCTCAGGGAGCCCTGAGATCGGTGAGTAATTAGATGGGTTGGGGGGTAGGGGAGGGTTTGTAGATGAGGGAGTCCAGAAAACTGGATTTTACTGGGGAGTTCTAGCCTGCAGGGGTTTTTCCTTCTGGCTTTGATTTAGAGAAAAGATGAGAGCTGGTGGGGTTCCAAGGGCTAAGTGCCAGGGCCTGGATCACAGAGGCAGGGCACTCTGGCTGGGTTGGATGAAGTACAACTCACCTCTTAATCCAATAGGTAGAGAGGATCTGTGGATCTCAAGTAGATGCTGTTTATTTATGTGTGCCGGAAAAGTGCAGGGATTGACAAGAGATTTGTAGATGGGAGTGTCCAGCAAACTGAATTTTACTAGGAAGTTCTCATCTGCAGGGCTTTTTCCTGCTGGCCTGAATTTGAGAGAGGGATTGAACATTGTAATTCTTAGAATACAAATGTTTGAGTCTCCTTGTTGAGGGTATAAATTCTGGTAGTAATATGATATTTAATAAGATTTTCACCCTTAGCTACTTCTTAGGATGGTTTATTCATTGGTCAACATTCCCTAGAGGATCAGAACCAATAGAATGAAATACATACAAAAGATTTACTTTCTTTGCGCAGTACTGATTGTGTTTCTTTCTTTTTATTATTTATAAAATAAGGTCTTTTTTATTCATGTGTCCGCTTATCTTTCCTTCCTCCTAATCCCTCCCAGTCAGCCTTCAGCCTTTCCCTCCCCCACCCCCCACTGTCTTCCCCAATAAGGACAAGAAGTCCCAAGGTAGGTCAGCTCAGCATGGGGTATCCACTCCAGGCAAGTCCAATTTTCTCATCCTAATATCAAGACTATATTAGGTGTTCCTCTGCAGGGAATGGGATCCAAGGTACCAACCATGCACAGAAATACAGTCTGATCTCTTCCTAGATCCTCCAAATACTGTCCATGTCAGTGGACATTTGCCTACTCTTGGAAGGCCTAGCTCCTTTTCCCATTGGTTCCCCAGTGACTGTTCTTGATGGAATGAGCTCCTCAGAGCTCGAGCCAGCCATCTCTGTGGGAATTTTTCTCATTATCTTGATTCCCTTGCTCATACTGACTCTCCTTCCCTGATCTCATCTTGATCAGGAGCTTAGCCCAGTGTTCATCCATGTATCTCTGGTGCTACCTCTATTCATTGTAGGATGTAGGTTCTGAGATGACACTTAGGGTGGTTATTCATTTGATTATAGGGGAAGTCTTGTCTTGGCACCACTTTCACTATTGGTTGGAGACCTAGCCATAGACATCCTGTGAGTTCTTGAAGGTTTCCCAAGCACCCAGTCTCTGTCCAGCCCCACATTTTCTTCCTCTATTAAGATCTCCATCTCTCTTTTTTTCTCCCTGTTTGTGGCTCTTCAGTCTAAGTTGGAGGGCATAGATGTCAACAACATTGACAGCAACATTAGCTGCACCAAATGGGGTTGATATAATCACCAGAATGGAGCAGTAACAGGTAGATACACAGGAAAAGCTTTTCTCACAGAATTTCTATATTTGAATAATTTCTAGATTGTTCTGCTCACTCACTCCTTTCACCTCAATTAATTCCCTCTAGGAGATTGTCTTATATAGAGATCCAGAGACATGTTTCTCAGTTGATCTTAGTCTAGTTACAACCAAGATTAGCTATATTTAACAGAACTAAAAAAGCAGTAGAAACTTAATTTATTAGAGAATATTACAAAGGACTGCAATCCCTTCTGTCCTCAAGTAGGTTACAGAGCAAAGTCACAATGTAAGTTTCTTTTCTAAATGTATCCTTTAGACCATCTTTTAATTTTAATAAAAATCCAAATAAAAGATGGGAAAAATTATCCCAATATTTTATACATTTCCAGTGTCCCATTTTCATATTCACTTTAACAAAAGCACCCTAGTGTTCCCATTCTCCTCATTCAAACCCACTAGAAAAACAGCTTCTGCTCCCAAATCCCTCACCTTTTCTGCTGTATAGACTGGTCATATTTTACATCAGCCATAAATGAACAAGTTCACTCTTGACACTCCGTTCACACAAAGTCAAAAGTTTGAACCAATTTTATAATAATTCATATTATTTTAAACACCTTTCATTTGGTCTCATTTACATAAAAGACACTATCTTACTCTCTTTCATTTGTGATACCTCACTGATTTATGAAAAAAGGATCTTTTAAAGCATAAAAATGGATGTAGCTATTGGGTATTGCTCTTTTTGGTATGTAAGTTGTAAAGAAGCTTTCTATTTTCTACTTTCTTTCTATAGTGTTCTATCCAGAAATAGAAAAATCATCCTTTTTCTATCTAGGTTGTTTCATTGGTTTAAAGGCAATACTCTCTGAATTGCTTGCTTTTTTTCCCCTTCTCTGAGGAAAATGTTACCTTCTGAAGCATGCAGTTAAGGGCAGGTTTTCTTTGTGCTTTGCATACTGAGCACATATCTTCTGGCAAGTTGCACATTTTGTTCTTTTTTAATCACTTTTATGCATTGTTATTCCATTAGTGCAAGGCTAGCTATTGCTACAAATGTCCCACAGAGAGACTATTTCAATGTATGCCTCACAATGTGGAAGCCTTTGTTTAGCCTTCATTCTGCCTTCTAATTCCATGGTCTTTATGCTGTTCTCTATTCCAGTCTAATTCAGATTGGGTTATACATGTACATTCAGCTTTTAAACATGAGCTTTTGTGTCTTAAAATTACAAAATTATAAGAATAACTTCAGCCTGCTTAGTACAACTTTCATCTGTAGGTCCAGGCAAAGTCTTTGATGCCTTTTCCAACCCATTATTTTCAGCCTTATATAAAGCTATAAGAAATTTTATGAAAAATATTGAGTTTTACTTAAAATTAAGTAAATTTTGTAGGAAATGGAAAAGCCACATCATTTAAAAAAATTAGTTTGATAATCTTAGGGTTCAACACATGCTGCTCCCCAAATGTGTTACCTTGATATTAAGAAAACAGTAAAAGAAAAAAAAAATACAGTGTCTCAGGCAGCTTCCTAGGTACTCATTCATTTGCAAATTATAAAACTTGAGACATGTACCACATATAGCACTCCAAACTTCTCTTCTAAAAGAGACCAGAAAGTCTTACTCTGGAGACTCCCTTCCTGTAGTTGTAACTTTTTGGCCTGGCCTAGCCCCAAGGTCTGGAAGAGCAGTACCAAAGAACCACACAAAGTCTTATATTAATTACAAGCTATTTGGCCTATGGCTAAGGCTTATTGCTGGATAACTCTTGCTCTTAAATTAACTCATGATTTTTAGTATGTTTAGGCAAATGGCTTGGCACCTTTGCTTCAGTGCAGCATTTTGTCTTCCTTCCTCTGCACCTCAATGGCATCTCCTGCTCTGCTCTTCAGCTTCCCAGAAATCTTGCAGTCCAATGCTCCTGCCTCTATTTCCTCTCTAGCTACTTGTGCAGGCAGCATTTTATTAAACCAATATTTACAATGACAAACATTTACAGTGTAAAAAAGCATAGTTCCCCAGCACCTTCTCATATTCATTCTTATTTCTAAATGTCTAGTACTAATAGAAATACCTAAAAACCATTAGATGCCCAGAGCAATTTTTCCACTAGATCATCATTTATCCTCTGATCAAAGTTCGCGCTATTATACAGACTTACTGAACCTAAGCATAAAAATATGCAAATTTACGGTTTTAGGTCTTCATTTAAGCAGATTTTTTTGTACCATGTTCTTAGCCTAGGATTGAACACAGCACAAATGTGCTCAAGTAGAGAATTGTCTGATGATATACAACAAAACTGTGGTTTTTTGAGTCAACTAAAATTATTTTTATTAATAACACAATGTTAAATAATTTTATATTTTTCTTTTATTAATTTTTTGCTAAAATAAATTTGAGTTAAACTAATGGTGAAAAAACCATTTTCTTTACAATAAAATGCACAAATATTAAAATTTGTGTATTAAATAAAAATTTATGTATATTAATATATTAGCACATATTTATAAAATATGTAAGATGGGAATTTCTATGCTTCTAAAATTTTCTGATAGGATGTTTATGAAAATTAGAAGATATAAAAATAATTTATACAAACAGCCCTCAAAAATTGCTTAATTGTTTTTAAAATATAGTCAAGAATAATCTTGAATGTGTGATGTTTCTCCTTCTACCTTGTACTTTCTGAGATCTGAGACTATTAACATCACCATTTTACCTGGTTTTAATGTCTCTGGAGATAAAACTCAGATTTTCCATCATAGTAGGCAAGCTCTCTTTCAACGTATCTATACCAAAGGTATCTAAATAAAATTTTATAATTACTAACTAAAAATGGTAATTGTATTAGTCAGTTAACTAAAAAATTTACTTATTTGAAATTAGGTGTTATCCTTTTTGAAAGATATCCTTTTTTAAAAACCTAAAACATCAATGAAGTAAATGATATTGTATATATATATATATATGTGTGTGTGTGTGTGTGTGTGTGTGTGTGTGTATGTACACTTTACAATGAATATCCTATGATCATTAATTCATTAGGCTATATAACAATTTATATGTGTGTATTTCTCTATATATACATATATGTGTGTATATATATCATAAATTAGAAGATAATGGCTTTTAATATGAGTACATTGATACACTTTTTGACTCATTATCAAATGTAACCAAAGTTGATTTCATTGACATTTTTCTAATATTGTCCTGTTGTGCCCAAAGTCTAAACCCTCAAACAGACCACCAAGAGACCAAGTCCAATGCAACAGCAAAGATTCGTTACTGAAGATCTAGCTCTGGTCATGCTGACACAGCAGTGGAGTAGGAGAGACCTTGAGTGGCAGGAAGTGCTAGTTTTTATTGTGTATGTGGTGGGGTGGGGGCAGCTATAGGGCTTTCAGTGCTAAAGAGTTCAGACCTGGGATTACTCTAAGATCTGGGTAGTGCACCTGTTATGAATTCACTGGCTGCCCACAATGTCAGGGATGTTTCAACATCTACTTATGGTCCTTAAGGTTTATCTATATCAGCTGATCAGCAGGTGCATACCTGGAGACTACCTATTTTATTGTTAATCATTCCCTTCCTAGGAAGGGAATGTCTGAGGTATTTTTGTCAGCTAGGGCCAACTTGGTCTAAGGTCAGAAGCTATGAGTTGTGTTAACTCCTGATGAATCAGAGGCCTGGGCTCTTTTGTGTTCTTCTTGAAACTTGTCATGGCTGCAGCCAGGGGATTCTGAACCAGGGTCTTTTATGCCAGGGCTTCTCATTCTTAACAGCCTTTTATAGAAATTTGTTGAATTTTAATTCATATATATTTTTAATAGAATATTTGTGTAAAGAGATTTACCAAAACCAATTTTGTATTTTTAGAGCTTTTTAATTTATTCTGCCCTCATCTTTGGTGTTTGAACCATTAATTATTCCAATGCCCTCTTTCTTCCCAAATCTTTCTTTCCTCAAAGAATATTGTGTTCTGCCTTTTCTGCAATAAGCTGTTTAGTTGGGGTCTCTGGGTAAACAGTCAGGGAAAAATTGCAAAACATTTTACTGATTGCATTTAGTACTGTCATGGATAACTGCATTATATGCAGTTCAGAGTCTAAGCCTTTTCAAATGCATGGTGTATAATATTTTAATTGAATATGATGTAATAAAGAGTTTGTTCCTAGTTAATTTCTCAAGGGAATTAGATATCAGCCTGAGAACTGAAAGAGGAGTGGATCTGGGGGAAAGGGGACTGGGAGAATTTAGGGAGGGGAGACTGTAGTTGAGTGCAATATAAGAGAGGAAACAAGCAAACAAACTAACTAACAAATAAAAAAATCAAGCCCTGGGCATCAGACCTGCCTGAGAAAAATCAAATCACTTCATGAGTTCTGTCCTGCAGGGAAGACGCTAGACAAACATCATACATCATGTTTTATGACTCGACAGTTCAGCAAGGGTTAAAGGAGATGAGATGAAGTGGAACTAGGGCTTTGTCTTGCCACTCCTAGGGTGACATAACATAAGCCAGAAGTACACATGCTATGTCACTCTGACCTTTTCTGGTGACATAAACCCCTGCAGACTTTGCATGGACACTGATGGGTTCATTGTCATTTCTCTAAATTACCTTAACATAAAATCTAGTCTTAAGCATCTGTCAATTTTATATTTATTCAGTAATATTTAATAAAAGAGGTAAAATAATGAATTGATAAACTTTTAATGTCCAGTAATCTAAAAATGCCAGGGAAACAGCAAGTCAGCATGGAACATATTTGTAGTTCTAATCCATGCACAGGGGGCTGAGGCAAAAAATTCTCAGTGTGACACTACAAAGAGAGAGACCCTGTTTTAAAAACAAATGAATAAGATTCTAAAATCATAACACACACATATAAATATATACATACTTACATATGTATATATATTTTTTCTTTATGTATGTATGTTTCTGTTTGCACAGATGATTGTGGGTGTCTGCAAAGACCATAATAGTGTGTTAGATGCCCCAGAACTATGCATATGATCTGTGAACCACTGAATGTTGATGCTGGAAACCAGATTCCAATTGTTTTGATGAGCAAAAGATGCTCTTAGGCACCAAGCACTTCCACACCTGCATAAACCGATTTCAAATGTTATACATACAACTGTAGATCAGGAAGTCCTCCTGAGAATGTAGATCAGCTGCTTTGGTTTGAATTCTTTAGATACACAACAGTCCTATGTCCTTTCACATTTTCCCTGTGCTAGTGCTTATCTTAGATTTTGTATTCTCATAGCCTTCTACTCATTCTTTTTAGTGCACTCTACCTGATAACTATACCCACCAGAATTTCACCAGCCCTATATCCCCAAACACTCTAGAATCAAATTTGTAGAAAATCAACTTTATCTTCCTGTTGAATTTTTCAGATTATGGTAAAGACAATGAGATGCCATGCTACCAGAAAATGAGAGTAATGGATTGGCAATAACATCTCCCCAGACATTATGAGTTCTGGTCATGTATATCACTTAGCAGAGTTAAGATAGCCAACATCCATAGAATCTTGTACTTTAATACATATTAATCACTTATTTTGTTGCTCTTGGATAATTGAAAGGGCTTTGTGTTTATCCAAAATTTTTATTATATGATATACTTTTCCTGATGATTTAGCAATATGATTAGGCTTTGTAGTAATTCATCAATATATAATATGGCTTTTGGATTCAATGTCACATTTTAAATCTCTCATTGTTAACAACCACTTTATATATTCTTTAAAATTATTATTATTATTATTATTATTATTATTATTATATTTTCTTTTTACATACCCTCCACTGTTCTCCCTCCCTCCACTCAAGGCAATGATTGTTGTTTAGGGTGTGTAGATATCCTGGTTTCAAGCCTCAGCTAAACATCTCAATATTGTAATGAATTCTCCCAGATAAGCCTAAGCAGAATACTGATGAGAATCTCAAAAGGGTATTGCAAAAGTTAAACAGATTTAAATAAAGTGTGACAAAAAATTCTTAGCAGAGATGACAGAAATTTACAAAAATGCAAAGGAAATGATTATCAATTGCAGTAGGTTATATAAATCCAAGCTTGGAAAAACAAGAAGAAATAGGATTTCCAGTGAAGAAAACATAAGGTAAAAAGGAATCAAAGCCTAAGAAACAGATAGGCTGAAGCATTCCTGTACAAAATCTTGAGAGCTTTAGATTTTATTTTTATGTTTCATGTATTTTAGAGAAAAGAGAAGTTTTATTACTGTATGGGTTTTTTATTATCCATTCTGAATATTTTGCTTTTTATATAAAGTTTGATAATGATTTTCAAAAAAAGTAATAAAATAAAATAAAAACTCTTTAATGGTCAAGACTCCTGTCTGACCCTTCCACTTCCTATGATTGCTTTTCACTGGAAAAATCACAAGTGCGGCTAGCTTGTAACACCATGCAGGAAGACAGTCTTTATGGAATCAGAGCAGGGGTCAGGTGTTTAAGCAAGAAAAGTGTGTTACTAGGTCAGAAAATAAAATAAAAAAAACTTAAATCCATGTGATGTGCACTGTAATAACCACTGATTCTTTTAAAAATGCTTATCTGAACACTCCTGCACATACCAGTCATATTTCCATGCATAGAGTGTCTAGTATTTGGGCAAACAAAGGAATATTTGAAACCAAATTTAGCAAAAGAACAAGATAAGAAGGTAGAATTATATTATGCTAAATAGTGATATATGCTAAGAAAACACTATAAACGAAGAGAGATAGGAAGATGGAGAAAAGCTGTGTGGTTTCATTATAGAAAGGACACACAGTAAGAAACCAGGTGCTCTTTCTCCCAGTCTATCTTTATTTAACTTCTCAGCAGCAGCCATATTAACAACCCCCAAATGGCTACACAGTTCCACTGTTGCCACTGAGAATACAGGTAGTACATTTATCCTATGTGCATGTACTACAACTTGCAAACAGTCCCCACTATCAGAATCCATACTTTTGCTCTTGCTGGGTCTGTCTCTCTCCTTCCCTACTCCCCGCTCTGCATCTCTTTCCCGAGCATTCCTTGGCCACAATGGTCCAAGGTACTCCTTCTTCCACAGAAACCTGACATACACAAACCTCACCAAGAGATAACATTATATAATGAACTGGTCAAAGTATGGAAGCCTGGGACACAATTATCTGTAGAATATTTGTGAAAGCCAGTAAGCATGACTTGATATTGTAGCATGCCAGCATATGCAAAGAACAGCAGCGCAGAAAGTGTACTTCACACAAAGTGAACATGAGAAGGCAAGAGGGCAAGAAAACAAAGTAGAAGGAGACTGTAGAAGTCAGCGAATTATTTAAACATGGTGTAATGTAATCCAACTAATATTTACTAGGAAAATTTTCACTCCTGTGTTTAAACGTAGCTAAGGTTGGCAGACTCACTGTAAATGAAGTTGTATCAGACATTATTTATTTTACAGGTTTTTAGAAGCAGTGATATTTTATCATCAATTTAAGTAGTAGAAAAGAGGATCCATAAAAAGTAATTAAAGACATTAAAATAATTGCACCTTGAATAAGTCATTGTGTGTTTAAAATTTTATATTTTCTCAGCTTATAATAATATAACATTTAGTATGTATTCAATGAAAATAAAATAATATAATCATTCAGATCATAATATGATATAAACATTTTTTCAGATTATAATTGCATTGTCTCTTACTCCCCCTTTTTTCCTGTAAACCTGCCCATGTATACCCTATTCTCTTTAAGTGGGGCACCAACTAACCAGCCCTATGTCTTGCTGTCATCACTAAGAGGATTTAAGTAGACTTGAATAATTAGCTGACATCTGAAAAGGACACACTGTAAAATCAAACTTATCTTTAAAGACACTTTTTTAATAACATAAGGAAAAAGATCCACTCTTCTTCAAAGCCACATTATGATTCACTTAGAAGACTACATTGTCATATAGGTAAGATTGAAAGATTTGGAATTAGATATATGCAAGAGCCTTTGTGTTTTGTGAAGCTAGGATTTTATTTCACACACTAAACTATAGGCCAATACTCATCAAAACATTGCTTACCACTGCTAATATATAAAATGTATTCATTAAATTTAGACCTTTCCCATGGGAAATTATCACCTTCTGGGAAAATTTCCAGAATAATTAGCACAATAACTTGTTATCCAAGTAATTTACTATGTTGTAAGTATATTTTTAAATTTCAGTAACAAGACTTAGAACTTAATTTTTCGTGTTTCACTGTAGTTGAAAAGCCTGGTACTAGGCTATCTAGAATAATATGTACTGTGGATTTATATTAGAAAGGAGTTGACAATAATCAAGCAAATTTGTAAGAATAGGAAGCAGTCAATCAGAAAGCTCAGAAGTTAAGACTCTCAAATGAGTTAAAATTGGTAATTTTAGAAGGAAGTAGAGTCAACACAGGGTGTTTATTCTAATTCTACCTTTAGCTTCACCTGAAGGAGGCTGAGTCACAGACAACCAAATTAGCCAGGATTCAATAGCTGACTCCTGGTGCATACTCATCCATTTTAAACGACCTCCCTCCTGCTTTCAGCTTTAAAACAAGTATCTTATTGCACTGTAAATCTGGGACATTTCTCACTAGAGAATTTCACGAAGCATTCAGCCTCTTTAGCATGCAGTAACCTAAACTTTCATTACATGCTTTGATTACAGCATGCACTTTATAAATGTGCACCTTTTTATTCTTAGCATATGATTGCTGCTTTGTTTTGCTGTTGTTGGTTTAAACTTTACACAAATCTAGACCTATCTGAGAAGATAGAATCTTAATTTAATATATTTTTCCATTGAATTCTCCTACAAACTTTTTCTTTGTGAATGATTAATGTGAAAGTATTTAGTCCATTGTGTAATGTGATACCACAGGAAAGTTTGTTCTGGGTGCAATAAACAAGGTGGCCAGTAAGCAGCAACATTGTGATTCTACCTAGCTCCTTTTTCTAGGTTCTTGCCTTCGTTTTCTACAGTGGTCTGTGACTTGGTATTTGCAAACCAAAGGCATGCGAAACTGCTTTCATGGTCTTTATCAAAGAAGTGGAAAGAACACAATATTTATAAATACAGAATGCTTTTTCTCATGTATTTTTAACATTAATGTTTATAGTATACTTTTCTTGAATTTCTTGAATCTCTTTATAAATACATAGATGACACCTTAATATTTTATTTTTTGTAATTCCAATAATTTTCAAAAGTATATCTTATGAAAATATTTTTGCACAACACAATTATGTCTTATGTCAATGTACTAGTGTTAAGGAAACATGTTTGTTTGGGGGGGCTGATAATATTAGTCAGCTGGTAAAGTGCTTGGCACTCAGGCATGAGACCATGAATTAGATCTCTAGCACTTTCAGATGATGTGGCTTATAAATATAACTCTAGAACCTGAAAAAATGCTATTTTCTAGAGCTAACAGTGTAACCAGACTACCCAAATTAATAAATGTAGGTCCAACAAGGTATTACTGTCAGCAGTAAATGAAAATGCCTGAAATCTGGCAAATGTGCACATGAGCTTATATGCATCTGCTTAGACATGTGTGCTCACATGTATAAACTCATATACACAAATCAAGATTATATACACATTCATTTATGACATATGCATAAATGCTAAGTTAAATATTGTGCTTTTTAAAAAAATAATATACAACATATTAAAAATGAGCATATTGGGCAGGAGAGATGGTTCAGAGGTTAAGAGCACTGTGTTCTTCCAGAGCTCCAGAGTTCAATTCTCAGCAACCACATGGTGGCTAACAACCATCTATAATGACATCTTGTACTCTATTCTGTATACATAACAAATAACTAAATCTTTAAAGATTGAGCATATTCAGCATAGGCTGTCATCTGTGTCTTTTATCTTAGCCAATCTGACAGGTGTAAGGTGGTATCTCAAAGTTGTTTTGATTTGCATTTCTCTGATGGCTAAAGATGTTGAGCACTTTTTCAAGTGCCTCTCAGCCATTTGTAATTTTTCTGTTGAGAATTCCCTTTTTAGTTTAGAACCTCATTTTTTATTGAGTTATTCAAGGTTTTTGGCTCTAGCTTCTTAAGTTCTCTATATATTTTAAGATCAGTCCTCTATCACTTGTAGGCTTGGTGAAAATCTTTTCCCATTCTGTAGGCTTTATTTTCTGCTATTGACTGTGTCCTTGGCTTTACAGACACTTCTAAGGTTCAGGAGGTCCCACTTATTAACAGTTGTTCTTAGTGTCTGTGTTTGGAAAATATCCTCCTGAGCGAGCTATCAAAAACTCAGAAAGATAAGCAGGGGATGTACCTACTCATTAGTGGACTCTAAATAAAAAAGCAAAAATCAGAGCATGTCCAACCTGCAAACCACAACAACTAAACAGCTTGGGATCTGAAACACCTTGGACTGGCACCTTGGATCCCACTCCCTCTAAAGGAACACCTGACTCAGTCTTGATGTTGGGGTGAGAAAAGTGGATCTGTCAGGAGTGGATGCTGAACTAAGCCATATTGAGACTGTGGTACCTCCTGCCCTTGCTGGGGAGGAGATAAAAAGATGTGGAGAAGAGAGAGTGACTAGAAGGGGCGGGAAGGGAAGAGAGCTTGAACAAGGATACACATGGATAAAAAATGACTTTATTCATAATAAATGAGCATATCAAGTTCCATATATGTCATTTTTGACTTAGTGATATATTAGTACTATGTGTGATACATCATATTTTGTATATAGCCACATCACTGCACAATAGCATGCCTGAGATTCTTGCTCATCCAGAGCAATCTTCCTGTGCTAATATTCTAAGCTAATACATTTTATTTTCCCGTTAAATTACACTTGAAGCATAATTTGAAAGGACAATACACTGTGTTTCTGAAAGTCTTTCTTGAATTGGTAGTGAAAGTTTGAAGAAACATATGCTCTCCTAGTTTATTTATCTTTGAATACATTTTCTGAATATGCTCTTTGGTAAGGTCATCAACCTTTTTCTACCTCTAAAATCAATACTTTGTTTCTCTAATTGTCTGAGGGGGTACTGTGAGCCCTCTTATGTGTACCTCACCTGTTTGGAGTTGAAAGCTTAGTTGCTGGCCTCCTGCAAATTGACAAATGTTAAAACCTTTAAATATGAGCTCAAAAAACTACATTACATCACTAGCTGTGTTTCCTTGAGAGGGATATTTGGACCCTTCCTCTTCTCTCTTTTCTTTCTGACTTCTTTTATGTGAGCAGCTTTCTTCTGCCACTCTCATATCAGACTCATGCAGGCAGTGTCTGGAAACATCCAAATTCAGAGGCTTTGAAATGATAAATAGTAATCAATCACATGTGTTGTAAATCTACTTAACACAAATCGTCATACTTAAGTTAAACGGGGAAAAGTCCATACTGCAAAAGTCACTTTATTATTATATTAAATAAAGTATAAAGTTAGTTAAGTATCTGTTCTAATTATTCTGTTTTTAACAATATGAATGCATTACTTTACATTCATTGTATCTCTACAAAACCTTTCCAGATTGAATATACACCTCAATGGATATGTTGATAATGCAAATTTCCTCTATTTTTTCATGTAACTCATAATTATCGTAATATATTTTATAGGACCTTGTAAATTGGTATAATGTGCCATAATGTGTATTTACATGGTTACTCTATGGTCATTACTATTGAAACATTCAAGTCATTTTATTAGTTTGTGGAAGGTACTACCATGGACAGAGTACCATGTACCATTTTTCTTTCTGTTCAGAGAAAATAAAGTACATTAGCAAATGTAAAAGTTTTAAGATATAAAAAAATCTAGTATAAAAAAGTTTATACTAGATTCTTTAAAATATAATACAAATGGATTCCTGATATTTTCCATATATTGTTATGGCACCAAACCTTCATGAATTTAAAATCATCAAATAGTTCAAGAAACTTTAACAATAAATTTAACTTTTAAACTTTTACTTTTTAATGTGGAATATTACCTTATATTCAGCTAGCACAAAGACAACTATGAAAATTTAAGAATAAGTATAAAAATAAATTTTTAAACCATCTAGACTTTCTACATTAATAAAGTTAACCTTTTAAAATTGTAATCAATTTTGATAAAATATTTATTATAGTTTTAACTTTTAAATCTAATATAATTGAGAGTATTCTTTATATATCACATATTTTTAAATTTGAATCCATCAAATCTTGTTGTTCACTTTGAGCAATATTCTTAGCTCCTATCATGTAATTTAAGATCTGAATAACTTTAATAATCATCTATGAGATCCTGAGTTCCTAGTGAACTCTGAATTGTTTCAAGTGACTTTTATTATAAAATCTCCCAAATTGTCTTAAAAATTAGGCTGACTCACTCTCCCTTTGCGACCATGATATAAATGCCCATCCATCACAGTGTATCTAATTAAGAAACTAAGTTAAGAGGTGTTTGAACAAGATATTTGAAAATATCAAGGGACTAGACAATTGAATTGGTATTTCAGACATATCAAATTAGTTAATGATTTGGGAATCTTTATTCTGCAAGAGTATGTAAATTAAAAAAGAATAATGAAATTCATTAAAGCTCCCTATCAGGGAGAAATGAGGACCCTGAGCACCATGGCATGTAATTATAAGTACCTGCTTCATTCAGATAGAAGAACAGGAGGCTGGGGAAACAAAAAAAAAAAAAGCAATTTGGATAGATTAATTTCATATTGAACAAAGATAATTGCAATTATATTTCTTTATAATTTTGAGGTATCTTTCTCACAATTGACAAATCCATATTTAGTAACCAGCCTTGTTTTTCATTTTCACTTTACCATATGAACTTGTAAGATAAATGTCTTGCCATTCAATATGACAATAGGTATTGAATTTTCTATTGAAATTTAACAAAGTATTTTATTTATTTTGTCAGGCTATTTTGATACTCAAAGAAGCAGGAGAATAACACTATATTACTTTATTCAAAAGCCTGGAGTGTTCAATGTTGAATCGTACATAATAAAATGCTGGAGTGGAATGTGTATGCAATATCTCAGCAAAGCCCTCTATTAAATTCCAAGTCAGTATACATAAAGCTCATTTTAATAAAAAATTAAATTATAGTGTCATTTTTAAAATAAAATAAAATCAATTTCTTTAGCATTGGGCTTATTTCTGGTTGTCTGCTAAGAGCATTTATTTCTATGTGTCATTTTTAAAGCTTAATCTCTGATAAATTATGAAATACATTTTGAAAACTTGGATAAATAAAATGTTCTTGAATTGAAAATATTTTCCTCTTAGTTTTAAATGTAGATAAACTGCAAACATCTATATTATAACTGCTGTCATGAACTGTAATACTTTATTTAAAGATAAAGTATTAGAGGACCATAGAATATTATCAATTTCTCCCCCTGTGTCATACCACTGCCCACTCTGATATTTAAATTCAGAGAGCAAATCTATGAAAATAATATGAAATAATTAACTAGGTTCTCAAGAAATATGTTAAGACAAGGCCATACTTATACTACAACTAAAGAAAACACGATTTGAGAAAATATTTGTAATTTAATTTTTAATTTTTATTTTACTACATATAAAAAAATAACAAAATATACCATACATTGCTAATTAAATTATTAAAGTCTACATTAGCTGACATCATTTTAATGTTACAGATCTTGTGTTTCCACATGTTTAAATTGCTTATTATTATTTTAATTAAAATTATTTAATAAAATAGTTTCTGCATAATACTTTTTCATATAAACTACATTTTTCATAATCAGTAAGATAAATTATAATACTAGTCATTAAGTCATAATATTTTAATCAACTATATGTAGTTTTATCATTTGTAATATGTGGTAAGGATATAATACACATTTCTATGGGTTTATTTTTTATATATATATGTGAAGTTATTGACTGAATGGATGCATGTGTATCACATGGATATCCAGTGCATGAGATGGCCAGAAGAAGACAATTCATCCCATAGAATTAGTTACAGATATTTGTGAGCTGTCATGTGAATGCTGATATTCAAACCTGGGTCCTCTGCAAGAGGAACCAGCATTCTTAATTACTTAGCCATCTATCCTATTTACACCTCCTCAAGAATTTATAGCCTGCCTCTTACAAACAGTCTATGCCATCACCATGTATGTGTAGATATTGGGGATAATCTTTAGTCATTCTGTCTGAAATATTTCTGAGATTTCCATAGGTTTCTTGGTGCTCTAAGTTTGTTAAGAAAATGACATTCCCTTAGACCATGAGCTTGTTGAAAGAAAAGTTCTCAAAGTCATCCAAGTTCTATCCAGCGTTAACTACATAGGCTGAACCCGGTAAGTAGGAGTAGGACTTTTGATAGATGTTCTGTAGTTTAGAGCATAAAGCAGTCCTTGTTTTTCTGTAAACACAAAAAAGCCTTTCATTTGTGGTTCCCATCCATGAGCTCACTGATGAGTACAATGGTCATGTAGAAGAGCAAAGGTACATGCCATCACTCAGCTGACCTACCCAGATCTCGCAGCTGGTTAACTGTATTAGTCTTTTTAGACTAATTTATATATTTAAGTCAATTTGAGTTTTATGATACAAACAATATACATTTAATGTCACATTGAGTCTCTTTATGTTTATACTTGATTGTATTAAGTTGTAGTTGAGTTATATAAACAACTTTCAAGTTACTGACATGTAAAATAATCATATTTCTCCTTTAGTATTTGAAATACACACACGTTCACACAACTGAAAGGTGATTTAAGCAAGAATTGCTACTGTGGTGAACAATTCTATAGTTTTGATCACAGGTTCCAAAAGGAATGTGAAGACACGCAGCTTACATTTTGCAGCTGAACATGGTTCTTCATCAAGCTTTCAGATTTTGTCACTGTGCTGGATGCCTTGAAGATGTAGTTTTTCCCATTCTGTGACTCTTTCAGATGCTCTTGGATTTGTTTAGCCTGTTTCCTGTAGATATGAGTATGTGGAGAAATATTCGCATAGATACATTTTGTTAATGTTTGAAGTTTTTGCAGTACTTATATTTATCAAATGTTAAAGCTATATAGATAAACTGAATTACAGAGGCAGCCTCTCAGCTCTTTTCAACTACATCAATGGTTGAAATACTTCTGCCTGGTGAAAGTTTGAATTACTCATAATTGTTGATGAGTGAACAATCAATGGTACTCTAAAAAGAGAGAGATGATTATAATGTGTTGTTCTAGCCTTATGTCCCATGGGTACAAGTAATCCCTAACATAAAATGTTCACATATAAAAATTTAGAGATTCCACAGAGAAGTACCCAAAGTTAAAATTTCAGGCTAGGGCATGGCTAACATGTTGGCAAATATATGCTAATGCTTATATACTTCAAATACATTTAGCTTATGCATATGTGTCTTAATTTTTAATCTGAAGTGTCTATTTTATGTTATCAAGAAACCAAGAATTAAAAGTGTTTAACTTTTTAAAAAAATAACATGTTATTTTAAACAATAACAGCAATGATGTGGACATAGGGTGTCATAACCACACCCACACTCTAGTATGATTTTTGCTCTATTGAAGTATGTTAAGTCCAGTGTAACTATAATCAGCATTCTATATTAATTTTCAATACAATATTGTAATTTAGTTTAAAGACAACAGAATGCACAGGGCATTAATTTGAAGGGCAATATTTTATTTGAAGAAGTACATTTATAATTTTATTTCTATACATGTTAACCTAAGCTGTTGCTATAATTTACAAAATAAAGATACCTCATTTCCTTTGTTCTCAGTGATGTGTTTCAAATTGAGTATATATACCTCAATGGAGTGTATATTTTAGTATATGGAGATAAACATATTTTCATATATAAAGCACAGTGGAGGTATGTATTTTAACATGCAATTCCTGTAGCTATTGCCCATGACTTCTAAAGTATATTATGAAAAAAAAAGCATATCATGATGATGTCAAATCTTCCTACTGAATGTGTTTGCATAGTTTAGTGACTTGTGAGAAATCATTATAAACTCTTCTATCAAAAAGAAATACAATAAGGCATTTTTACGTATGTCTTGTAAAAAATTGTTTTTCTCTAGTTAAATTAGCAAATTGGTATGTGAAGGGAAAGATTAATTAAGTATCCATAAAATATTAAAAATTTATCTACTAGAAAATAACAGCAAAAAATACCAATATTGTCCAATTCTTCCAGAAACTAAATTCAAATAAAGCAATTTCTACTTATTGAAGCAATACTCAGGCACATATAAGGAAAGAATATATTATGCTAATATAAACTGTCTTCCAAATGAGATTTGTATAGGTTTCAAGTGGAACATTTTTACTTCATAAGTAAATATTATTTATGTAATGAAAATGAACAGATGAACAGTAACAAAACCTAAACTTCTCCAAGGATTATATTGATTTGGGGTAGTTCACGTATGACATGCTCATCAAAATGAGGGAAATCATACACGATGCTGTATTATCATTTAAAAATTATTCAAAGCTCTGTTTTTTCTGAAATTGAAATTCAATAGTATTTGTTTTTGTAGTATCAAACCACCACTATCTCTCTTCACTCTGTTCCCCTGATAAGGTTCTATGAACTAAAAACCATGACTTATCATAGGGTCCAGCACATGTCTGCTTATTCCTGAGCAGTGAGCCTAAGCTCCCTTTATATCAGACATTTATTTAAGTAAAACTGTTTCAGCCAAAGGTCACTTAAAACTACTATTACAACAAACTTCATTTGCCTTCACCATTTCTGAGTTTAAACACTAAATGGCCCTGCCTATAGCTTACTTCTTCTCCAGCCTATAAGGAAAAAATAGCCTGCTACTTATCTCATCTGTCTGATGTTGTGTGTAATATTCTTATTCATTTGTTTCTCTCTGAAGATCTCGTCCACATCCACTGGGTTATAAGAAGAAAAAAAAAGGGCTCATAATCTTACAGTACTACGCATTATTAATACCAGGTATATTAAAAAGTAGTGCCACAGCATTGATTTATATTTCTTATAGTCAATTTTCTTTTATTGTCTGTTCAAAAATGGCAAGTAGAATGTTCAAGTTTTTATACTCTTCATTCCTTCTCACTGCATTTACCTCCATGGCATTGCTAGTCTCACACAGTGATAGCAGAATTAACTAAAATTCTTCATTCAATCTTCATGACAAGTTAACATTTCGATTACTATGGAGTTGATTTTTGTGCACTTTATCCATGAAAATGTATGCATGTGTGTGTGGTGCATGATGGCAAACTGATGGTATGCCTGCATCAGATGTCTGTTCCATTGCTCATGTTATCTTAAAACACCTGAATACATGTTTACCCTTTAGAGATAATATTTTCATTGCATTACTCTTAACAGTTCTTATCTTTTTTAAAGGGACAAGATGTCATGGAATAATATAATATTTTTTGCAAAAATTTCTTTATTAAGTACACTTAGCAAACTAACAGTGTCAGAGATTATGTTATACTTTTCCCATGTAACCTTGTCAATTAAGATCTAGAAAAGGTTATCTAAAATAAGTAAGGACTACATCAGTATTCTCTTTCTCTAAAATTATTTTCAAAACAAATTGAGAATTATGTGACTGCATTTTTAATGAAGCCTGTGATAGAATATATGAGAATAAAAACACAGTGTCTATATCCATAAGGCACTAAGCCAAAAGTTTCAACACAAATACAGAGCCTTCAAAATCAAATTCCAATAACAAATAAAATTGACTCTTACTTCAATATACACAGGATAAATCCAGTGATTTGCAAATGTTTTGTTCTGTAAATTTCAAACCAGGAATTTTTCTTTAATAAAGATGATAACACTTTGAGTATAAAATCAGAGACATGAGAAAGATTTATAGTGTCTGTTAAAAGTTGTTAAACCCATGCTATATTTATAAAATCTTTATATTTTCCAAACAGTGATAAAAGGTAATAATTAGTATAAAATTGCTAGTAAATAAGGATTTTAGATTTTTAAACCTCAAAAGTATCATTAAGAAAAAATGGTGAAATGTGCATTTATATATTGTTCTACTAAAAAACCTGCATATTACATAGTTTCAACTCCTTATTTTGATGCATTCTGTATTTCATTTATTTTTATTTTTAATATTTTTACAATTGTATTTAATGTTTTTATACTCTGCATTTTATCAAATTTTATCTCTTTCTACATCCCATCGTACTTCCTCTGTACATAATTAGATTTTTTTGTCTCCTCCTATAATCTCTCAGAAAAAGGCTGCTATGTACATAGCTGAGCAAGTGTCCTTCTGCTACAATGGAGTCTTTTGGATGTATTCCTAGGAAGTGCTATATCAACTTCCAACTGTCTGAGAAATTGTCATTCTTATTTCCAAATTGACTGTGCAAGTTCTCACTCCCACCAGCAGTAGAAGGGTGTAAGATTGTATGCTTTGCTCTACATCCTCACCAGTATGATATCACTTTTGTTTTTAATCTTTTCTATTTTGACAAGTGTAAAGCAGAATCACAAAGTCTTTTTGATTTATATTTCTAATTACTAACTTCTCAGTCATTGCAGATTCCTCTATTGAGAATTCTGTTTAGATCTGTATTCCAAATATATTGATATCTTGTTTCTTGAGTTCTTTTTATATTTTGGATATAAGCCCTCTGTCAGATTTGGAGTTGAAATTTTTTTTTTCTCATGTACTGGACTGCTCTTTTGTCTTACTGCCAGTGTCCTTTGAATTACAGAAGTTTTTTTTTTTTTTTTGTTCTGTGAGTTTCCATTTACTAATTGTTCATTTTAGTGCTTGTGCTATTGGTGTTTTGTTCAAGAAGTTGTCTTCTTTGCCATTGCATTCAAGGCTATTTCCCATTTTCTCTCCTATCAGGTCAGTGAATCTATTTTTATAGTGGGGTGTTTGATCCACTGAGACTTGAGTTTTGTGCTGAGTGATAGATATGGATCAGTTGGTATTCTTACACATTACTGCATCCTGTTCTAGTAGCACCATTTGTTGAAGATGCTTTCTTTTCCCTGTCTTACAATTCTGGCTTCTTTATCAAATATCAGATGTTCATAAGTGTGTGGACTAACATCTCAGTCTTCAGTTCATTTCCATTTATCAACTTGTATCTTTTTATGTCAATATCATGCAATTTTTATTACTTAAACTCTGTAATAATAATGAAATCAGGAATAGTATACCTCTGGAATTTCTTTTACTGAATAGTTCTTTTTTTTTTTTTTTATGAAAGTGAGTATTGTTATTTCAAGATCTGTAAAGAATTTTGTTGGGATTTGGATGGGGATTGCATTGAATTGTTTTTGATAAGATGTCCGTTTTTTACGTTAATCCTGCTGATACATGAGCTTGGGAAATCTTGTCATCTTCTCATATAGCCTTTATTTTTTTTCTCCTCAAATATTTGAAGTTTTTGTAGTACAAATATTTTACTTGCTTAGGAAGAGTTAGCCTAGAATATTTTATATTATCTGTGGCTATTGTGAAGGATGTTGTTTTCTGGTTTCATTCTCAGCTCACTGTAGTTTGCATACAGGAGGGCTACAGATGTTTTTTCAACTAATTTTGTATCCAGCCATTTCACCAAAGGTATTTATTACCTGTAGGACTTCCTGGCATAATTTTTATGTATGGTATATTATTTTTATATAACAATACCTTGACTATTTCCTTTAAAATTTTTATCTCTTGATATCCCTTTGTTGCCTAATAGCTATAGTTAGTACTAAAAATACTATATTTAATAGACATAAAGAGATTGGATAGTTTTGTCTTGTTTCTGATATTCAGAGTAATGCTTTGGGTTTCTCTTAATTTAATTTTATATTGGCTATCAGATTGCTTTAAATTTTATATATTATGTTTCTGTATGTTGCTTGTCTTCCTGAACTTCCAAAACTTTATCAAATAGGGGTGTTTGATTTTGTCAAAGTATTTTTTTAGCAATGTGTCTTTTGGGGTTGTTTATTAGTTTGTTCATGTTTTGGATTATTGTTATATGGTCAATTACAATTGACTGATATTTGCATGTTGAATAATTCTCCCTACTTGATTATGGCAGAAAATCTTTTGGTATATTTTGGATTCAGTGTAAAAATATTTTATTGAGTATTTTTTAATCATTACTCATGGGGGAGATTAGTCTATGATTCTCGTTCTCTGTTGAATCTTTTTATTTATTATGAATATTTTTTAACCATGAATCACTTGTTCAAACTTCCTTCCCCCTCCCACCCTTCCAAGTCACTCTTTTTTAATGTAGTTTAGGTATCAGGGTGACTTTGGTTTCATAACATAAATTTTGCATTGTTCCTTCTGATTCATTTTGTGGAATGATTTGAGGAGTATTTGTATTTGTTTTTCTGTGAAATTCTGTTAGAATTTTGCCCTAAAAGTATCTGGCCTTGAGTGTTTTGGGGTTGGGAGACTTTTAATGACTACTCCTATTTTCTTAGAGTATATAGGCCCATTTAAATTATTTATCTGATCTTGATTTAACTTTAGTTTCCATTAACTTTGATATCTATTGAGAAAAATTTCCAATTCTTATATGTGTTTCAATTTTGTGGAATATCACTCTTTAAAGTATAATCTAATGATCTCTTGGATTTACTTGGTGTCTATTGCTATTTCCCTTTTTTATCTATGATTTTATTAATTTTCATAGTCTCTCTCTATCTTTTAGTTAGTTTGGATAAGGTGTGTCTATCTTATTGACTGTCTTAAAGAACCAACTTTTGTTTCATTGAGTGTTGTAAATGGTTCTGGCCTGAACTTTCAGGGCTAAATGTGAGGTTTTTGTCTCACTCTAAGCCCTGCTTAGTCTCAAATAATGACACACAAGCATATGTTATTTTTACACTGATTGACCTATGGCCAAGGCATATAACTTGCTAGCACTTGCTCTCAATCTAACCCATCTTGTTCAGCCATGTGGCTCAGTACCTTTTCTCAAAGCAGCATTTCAGCTTCTTTTTTCTGTGTCTGCTACCGTCTCCTCATTGTGTCTGTGGCAGCTCTCTCTAGCTGCTCTCTGGCATCTATAATACAAATATTGCTTTCTATAAATTTCAAGATTATTCTAAAAATTTTCTTGATTATTTCCATTATTTTTTTTCAAGCAAAGTTTCTCTGTGTAGCACTGTTTGCTCTAGAACTAGCTCTGCAGACCAGGTGAGAGACTTGATTTCAGAGAGCTACCTGACTCTGTACTAAAAGTGCTATAGGACCTGTGCTCCACTGCCCAGCAGATACTAGAAATTTGTTAAAGGAAAACAAAACCACTAATGCTAACAACCTAGTATTTACATTTTGTAGTTGCAACTTCTTTTCTTTTTCTTACAAAAATAATGTTATCCAAGGGCATTCTTGAGGAATAGTGTATCTTTACAGATTCAATGGGATGGAAGAAAGACATATGGGAAGATTAACGCAATGATGTTACTTAGAGTCCACAAGTCTCACAGAGCTCCTGTATGGTTGCAATTCTGGCCTTATTTCAAGACCCTGTAAAAGATTTAAGAAAAATGTTTCAAGTAACAATTTCAAAAAGGAAAGCCAGTAGTTCTCAGGCCTAACTAATCACAGACATGTCAACTTGCTAGATTTATAAATATAGTAAAAAAGCAGTATGAGTCTTCTGCCAGGAAGAGACAACTTTAAAATGCAAATAAAAAATTTTATATAAAATACATGTTAATGCAAATTTTCTATTTGCTCATATGTAAAATAGTGAGATGTAGTTTGGTGATTATGATGACTCTAGTTCCAGCAGAAAAAAAATGTTTCAGATGGCCTGGCTGATACATAAAATCATAGATTCTAAAGTTGATGTGTTGACTAGAACTTGAAAGGAACTAATTCTTTATAATCTTTATAAACATACAAATAAAATATACTATCACTGGTGACTTACAAATAAACTAGAAACCATGAATACCATCTTGTGCTATGAAGACTTAAAATTGTCAGAATGTATGAAGCATATATATTTTCACTGTAAACATGAAGGCACACACAAAATGTTCATAAAATACCACTAAGAAATAAAACATCAGTTTCTCCAAAAAACATTGTACTAATATGTTTAAGCAAGAAAAGAACTTGAAAGATAGAATTTTCAAAGAAAATGATACTAAAATACTATTCTCTGATTTTTTTTTGTCTTGAACCTAAAGCCTAGTCAGTTGTGCTAATAAATAACAATGATCTTTTAAAGTGACTATTTTATAAGGAGTATGTGAGGCCAGGGACATCAGTTCATCAGATACCTTATAAATCTTTACCTATCAATCCCATCAAAATAAATGACCTTGTCAAAACAGAAATTGTCATTAGAAATGTAAACCCCACTCCAAATCATCAAAATAGGCATGCATTTTATTTTAATTTAAAGAAGAACATATATATGTATAACAAAGAGTAATAAATGAGAACTATGGATTCAGTTCTGTCATGAAAATAACTTGAAATCTGTTACCTATATTCCATTAGTAGGAAAAAGTTCAACAATCTATTGTGCAATAATTTTTATACCTGTCTTATTAGAGTTATGATGTAAAGGCAACTGTAAAATTAAGGAGAGTTGTAAATATGAAGAACCAGAGTCCAAATCAGCCCACAGCCTATTTTGAGCAGGACTTACTATACCTATAAACTACTAAAAAACTAAAAATTTTTAAAAATTGTTTTTACAGAATTGCTAGAGGCTATGATAGATTAGTTTGGGAATGTAAAACTCCTGTGGGTCCACGATAAACTGGAGTCCTAAATGTTAATATTTTTGCCACATGAAGACTCACTGTATTCCCTTGGTGGACATTATTTAAATCCCACTGTGTCTCTTTAGAGAGCATCCTAGAACAACTCAACATATTCCCATAGTGAACATCCCAGAAAAATGCCTCAGGCTTTCCTCCAAGGAGAAATATCCATTTTGAAAATACTTAGAGAATTTCTCATATCATAGACCTACTATCCACTGAGAAAAACTTTACTGAGCCACATCAGACTTAATGGCAGTCACTTAGCAACTTCAGTGAACTCTAGCTCTCCAATTTTACCTAGGATTGAATCTTACTGTGCTCTCAGATGGTCAAACACATGAACTGAAATAATACATAGATTTGGAAACATGTAATTGGAGGTTTATAAACTAAATCTACAGATAATTAATACTGAGAAAAACAAGAATACACAGGAAGGCTGAGACAATTTTAATAGGTATGGACACACATACACTGTGGAACAACAGAAGAAAAAAATTAAGAAGCAAAAGAAGCATGAAAATAAACAATGGTAACAATTTTTCAAGATAAATTTCAAGCATCTAACCACAAATGTAGGATTCCTAGACTAGAACCTCAAACAGAAAACACCAATGTCATTTTCAGTATCAATAAAGCAGAAAACACACTAAACTATCCTCAAAGAAGCACAGATGAGGATAAGGATTAAATGTGATAAGGGTGGATATGGGCACCATGATTTTATAGGCTAAAGATTATCAATGATTTCAGAGAGGATTATATAGTAACACAAATATTGATTCTACAAGAGGATATAATATCCCTTAACCTGTGTAATAGCAACAATAAAGAGGCAAAACAAAGAAAACAAAGCTCACAGTCTAGACTACAATAGATATTGCCCTTGTTATGAGAAAACACTGCAGTAACTGTTGACACACAACACAGGCACAACAACAGCAGCAAACCTGAGCATAGAAATTATTTTATCTTAGAAAAATATTCATAATGTTTTAATGATGATAAAGATAAATGATAAAGAATACAATTCACTCATATCATAATCAATAGAGGGTGCACCATCCATAAGATGAGTCTCACTCAGTCAAATATTTAAGTTCCCCTAAACCTTTTCCTAATTCTAGGTATCTGTATACCTTGTTAAAATCTATTTTAATAAAGAGCTATAAATCAGATTAGTAATAACATTCTGCTTTTTATATTATTGATATCTTTCATATCCTAGTGTTTTAAACAAGAATCTTTTCAGGTTAGGTTGGAATCCATATGACCCCTGACCGTTATCAATAGTAACAAACATACCACACTCACATGCAGTGCAGAATCATATGATATGAACCTTGAGGGGAACACTATATTTGCTGCTCAATTTGAGGGAGGGAATATAAAATAAAATATAAAACTGACCTAAAAGTAAATTAATTTAATTTTCTAAAACTATGAATTGTTAATCTGAGACAAGACTAGGGAATTTATTTTATATTTGTGAATGAGACACACTATCAAGTATGTATTATAAATTATATCAATTCTGTCACTTCTTTTAAAGATCAAAAGTCTAAAGATAATAAGAAATATTAGTAACTTGAAAATTTATTAAAATTATGACTGAGGAAAGAAGAGGGAATTGTTTTCCCTATCAAAATCATAAGCTACACCCATAAATTCAGATACCAGCGGATCAAAGGGGTGACCAATGAACATGCAAGACTCAATATACCAAGTTGCAATATTTATGAGACTCGGAGTACAACAAACCTCCAAGGCAACTAGACCCACTGAAAACACATAATACTCAGTAACACTGAGAAACATTTTTGGGGAAGGAAAATTATGATCCCAACAACTATTTACTACTGATTGTTTTTATTGTTTGCACTAATATCTCCTTATTTAGACAGAGTATAAAAAGAGATTTTGAGGTATCTCATGCTATAAACTTATTTCAAATGAAAAACATTTAATTATAGCTATGCATGATACCAATCAAAAGGAAAAGCAACATTAAGGATTTCCCAAAGGCAACATAATTAACGATTACACATGTTAAGCACTGTGCAATCTAAAAATGTTGTAGAATATGACATAAAGAAAAATAATGTTATCTATTCTAAAATAATGGAGATAAAAATACATATGTACATCCAAAATATAAGAAAAAGTGTGATAAACAAATATATTGCAGTTAATACTGTAAAGTGGAAAGCAGTTTACAGAAAAATAAATTGAATCTCTTCATGAAAATAGAAGTTCAGATATGTTCCCTGGTTGACGATATTATTTTGTCTATCCTGTGTTTAACTCATAAATGAATGATATGAACCTTGAGATTTTATCTTATAACTCCAATAGTATAATGTCAGTAGTTCAATTTGTTATATGACATATTAATTGGCTCTTTTTATCAGATAAATAGATACACACAGAGTTTGTTTTAATTTAATGTAGAGCACCTGTCAATACTACAGGTTGACAATTTTTTGACTCAGTCTTCAATAAACTACATGTGATCTTGATCAACACAAATTTGAATAATTCTTGCTTTGCTTATTCGTGTTTTTTTGTGGGTTGTTAACACATTAAATGTGGCTGATTGACTCTATATTGCTTTATTCCTTTGAGCAACTGTGTGGCTAGTAGACCTTCTCCATCTCATCTCTGATTCAGACCCATGAGTTGATTTATATTTTATAGTTGAGAGTCTTAGGAGTTGAAGCTCAGAAAGAAGGCAACATTGTTGAATGAGTGAGAATGTGTGTGCCACTGTGTGAGTGAACGTTTGTGTCACAATTTTAATTCATATTGAAATGGTTTAAAATACTTCAGCTATTTATAGATGACATATAAACAAATTACTAGTTTATACAGGGTATTGCTCATCCATGGATTCTAGTGTCTATAAGAGTTTTACAGCCAGTCTCTTGTGACCCAAGATGCAATTGTGCAGAAATTTTTTTCACATTTCATTTTTGAAAATGTCTCAGCAAATTTTTTATAGATGACTTAATTCTGATACAGTTAAAAAAATAGAAGATATTTGGGTAAGTAAAAAAAGAGACACAAAACAACTTTTAAAACTCTGAGCAACTGAGCAACAGTCAAAGAAGATTATGTTGAGCAGAATGTGATATAATGAATTTTTAAAGAAACAAACCACTGGAAACTCAAAGCACATAAGACTGTCACTTACTCTAACCTGCAAAACATGCTCCAGTGAATATGCCAGCAATGCTTCTCAACCAGAAAGTTATGTGTGAGTTGTATTTGATAATTAGAGTGTCTGTGAAGTGAGACATAAGGTAAACTTTCAGAATAGAGACTATTCTGAAATAGAAACTAAAGACTTTATATTTGATCATATATTGTTTAAAAGTGTTCTTGTTTTAAAAGAAAAATATAAAGAAACATATGCTGTAGGATAGTGCTCTCTTGTACACTATAGAGATGTGTTGCTTGTATTGGTTTAAAAAAATACTGATGGGCCAGTAGGAAGCACAGGCAGGACTAGCAGGCTAGGGGAATGCTGACAGATGGAAGAGCAGAGCAGAAATACCAGCAGACACAGAAAAAAAATAAATGAATGCTATTCCGAGAGTAGGTATCAAGCCACAAACCTAAACAAGATAAAAAATCAGGGTTAGCTAAAGATGAAGAAGCCAAATAGTTTATAATAAATAAAAACTTTTATGTGATTCTTTGGGGCTATGAAACTGAGGCTGCAGGACTGAAGGTCTGGACCCCAGGCTAGACAGGCCAGAAACCTATGACTACAGATTTTATATAAGAAATTATTTTGTCAGAACTTTTCTTCCCAGATCTTACTGTGTTTAACAATAAAGGTTGTTTCAGAATGAGAGACCAAGTTAGTAGCCCTTTCAGAAATCATGGTGAGATATGTTCCTAAAGCAAGCAGGATCATATTATATAAATATTGTGTAATTAATTAGTAAAATACAATTGATAAACTGTTATTAAAAGATAGTTAGATTCATAACAATATTTGGATATATTATAAAATTATTTTGTCAGAATTAAATAATTGTGTCCAGGGGGGTTGGTGCTTAAGATGCTGGTGGTAAATGAAGCAAACAAAATTAATAGGACTCGTGAAGCTTGAAATGTTAAAAGATCCCAATAATTACTTCCCAAAGTAATCATAATTCAGTAATTCCACAATTACTGAGAAAGAGTGAATTCTTGACCAGTGGAACAGCCTGCAACTTATACATGGAGCTCTAAGTATGTAGGCCTTTATGAGTCATCACCCATACTGGGATGGGAGTTTTTCATAAAGTTACACTGTCAGTTTAGCCATACTGCTCTAAATCCCAATGCATATTTTTTATAAATATTCCACATAACCAATTTATTAAGCTAGACTTAGATATAATTTTTTCAGTCTTTCACTGCAGGTCATCTAGGGTAAATTTACAGTTCCAAACATCACAAGAAAAGAATAATACAGCAAAAAATTTAAATGAATATATAAATGAGAAGTGTAACAGTGAATTTGACATTTGTACCATGGCTTCAAATAATATTGGAAATTGCACAACAGTTTGTTGAGTTATCATGAAGTAGGTAGTGGATTTTGATTCACTGGAAGTGCATAAATATCCATGGAAGATTGTTAGGGACTCTGTATCAGGTAATATTTTTTCTACTGTATATTCATTTTCTTTTTCAAATCTCATGATCTGCCTTGAAATTTTATATGCAAATTTCACAATAAATATAACAAATATATAAGTGAAAGCCACTAAGGTATGGCTGTAGCGGGATTTAGGCATTAGTTGGGGAAGCTTAGAGGCATATCTCTGGGGTACCAGAATCCAGAACGGGGCTTGGCTAAACCCCATTGAAACCAGGGCAAACTGATCTATGTTCTTGTTTTGTGTCTGCATTCTCAGAGAGCAGATTAGCTGCCTGGCATGGAACACCTCCATTCTCCAAGAATTGTCTTAAGGTTCAATTTGTATTATTAGTGTTTTTATAACCCTCAATAAATATTGTTTATATGATATATTGCAAGTGAATATTTCTACAGTATATGGCTTTGCATCTTTTCCATTTGTGTAAAGTTCTCTCTGTATTGTTACAATGGTCATTACTATAATGTACAACTGTTTGGACTACCTTTGACTTCTTGAAAGGCTTATTATGGGTTTTAATTTAAATAATTATAAAAATTATGGCACATTGATTAAATATTTAAATTGAAATCCACTGTAAATGAGAAGTATGACATTTTAAATTTTATTAATTCTTTGTTAGTAATAAATTATAATTGCATAATATATGTTACAAACATTGGTTCAAAAATTCTATATTTGCATGTATAAGATATAGACTTCCTCATTATATTTACAATTGTTAACATAGTTCTTTTTATTCTTTTGTTAATGTATGTAGGAAGGGTATATATATCCCTACCATTTCTAAAGTTAATTTTTGCAGGGAAGGAAGGTTAGAGACAGGAATTTCTCTGAATAGCCCTGGCTGTCCTGGAACTTTCTTTACTGACCAGACTGCCCTTGAACTCAGAAATCTATCTGTCTTTGCCTCTGGAATTTTGGGATCAAAGGTGTGCCCCACCATTCTGGCCTGAAAGTTAATCATACCTATATGTGAATTACACATATAGAAAAAGATAACAAAATGTCACTACAGTTGATAATACACTATTAGTGGATAAAGTTTTAAGTGTTAGTGATTTATTCAGTCTACAAATAGATATTCATAAAATAAATTTGAAGAGATGAAATAAAAGATATTCATATTTATGCACTCATGAGCTCAAATCAGGTGTGGTTGACTGCACAAAATCAATACAGTTGACATCTTACATGGAGGATAAGCTTATAAGCACTCACCTCAGGCTTTGTACTATCGACAGTTGGTAGCTAGTAGAGCAGAGAGAGTCAGTTTTTCTTTCTGGAATAGCTAATGTTTGTATGAATGAACTTACAATCATGCATATATATGCATTCAAATTGAACTAGATCAGTTATAAAATATACTGAATTAAGACATTAAGTTTTGAAGAGGATAAAGGGATGTTGAACCAGAGTGTAACTAGGAATAAGAATTTGGAGTTAATATGATCAGCATTTATTTTATTTATATATAAAGTTCTCAGTGTTAATAAAATTTTATATAAAATCAAAAAGCACTGTTACTGCCATGAGCATATAATTAAATCTTTTTTCATTGCCATAAACTAATTATGAGGGACTTAAAATTAATAATTATAGTAGCATGCATATTATCAATATTTGCTATAATCATATTTGCAAATCATTTCAGTACTTAAATCCATTAAATTTGTTTTTATTTCTATAAAATATAAACATTCATATGTGACTGCAAGGAAAGTATTTTTTTTTCTCACTCAACAGCACCTTCATACACAAGAAAACAGCATTGTGTCTTAAGAGAGTACCCTGAGATTTGTTTAAATGATTGTACAACTGACTGGGAAAGTGTATAAAAGAAGATTTGATGGTATACTTGTTTATCTGTTTGTGAGTTTGAAAAGGTTCATTGCAAGTTATTATGAAAAGGCTAATGAAGGGATGGAAGCACTGAGAGGAGGAACCTCCTACAGGACCAAATGGAACTTCCTACTTGACCAATTTCATTAAACCAAAATTGAGTTGATATCCATGTGGCTGTTTTGGAACAGGCCTTGTAGAGCAACAAGGAGTTCAGATGCACATTCTTACTTCCAAAGGCATTAGCTCAACAATGTTCATAGCAGCATTATTTTTTAATAGCAAGGACTTGGAAACATCCCAGATGACCCTCAACTAAAGAATGGATTAACAAATTGTGGTACATTCAACAATGGAGTACTACTCTGCAGTAAAGAAAAATGACATCCTAAATTTTTTAGGCAAATGGATGGATTTGGATAATATCCTCTTGAGTGAGGCAAGAAATATAGGAATGGGAAGTATTCACTCATAAGTTGATATTAGACAAAAAGCAAAGCATGCCCAAGCTGCAAACCACAATCACTGAACAGCTTGGGATCTGAAACACCTTGGACCAGCACCTTGGTGCCCATTTCCTCCAGAAGAACACCTACCCCAATTTTAATGTTGGGGTGACAAAAGTGGATCTTCCTGGATTGGATGCTGAACTAAGCTACCTTCAGACACTGGGACCTCCTGCCCTTGCTCAGGAGGAGATAAAATGATTGGTAGAAGAGACAGTGACTGGGAGGGGCAGGAGGGGGAAGGGAGTTTGAACAAGGGGAAGCATGGATAAAAAAGTGAGACTTTATTTATAAGAAAAAAGAAAAAAAAAGTAGCCACTGGGACAATAATCTCCATGTGACACTAACAGTCCATTTGAACACAACAGAAATTGAAATTGTATTAAGATAATATGTTTAATACATAGCTTTAAACTTAGTATTTTTATAAGATTCCCAAGTATTCAAATTTGTGAGTCTCTATGTCTATATTTGTTTCTTGAGCCTTTTCTTGGACTCTTTTTCTTCTGTTTTTTTCTTAATCTGATATATTAGGGTTTTAAAAAATCTTTCATATTATTATTCCTTAGAATCCTGTTTGTTTCCTAAAAAGAGACAGAAATGGGGCTTATCTGGATGGCAGAGACAGCAAGGAGGAACTGGGCAGAGTGGAGAGAAAAAAAGCATAATCAGGATGTACTATGTAAGAAAAAAATATTTTTAATAAAAGGAAAATTGCTGAAACATTATTAGATTAGAACACATGTGATATATATATACCTATATGTAGTCTATATTTTGCTTGCATTATTTTATGATTTTAGTGTGCTAAGGGTGATCCCAAAATACACTGAGTCCTTGACCCTCAATGATGCACATTCTTAGGCCACTGACAACTTTTAGCCATATATGCAAGAAACTGCCATGATTTGCAGATTCATTTTAGTCTTGCAGTCTGATAATTAGAGATGTTTCTTTTTAGTGTTACTTGTCACTTACATAATCTTCTATAAAATCCATGAGGGAGAAGGAATCTATTATGCAACCAGAGAAACACAGAGCCCATATAGGGATGAGATAATATAAGTGATACATCTAGAACAAACTTGAAGTTTAATTTTTAAATGGTACTTTTTTCTGGATAAACTTATCTCTATTTTCTTTCAATTAAACTGATATTTAAGGATTAAGTGATTCTTTAATCCCCAAGATTATTTAATATGTAATTTCTTATGTGATCTATTTCAATTATGAAATAGATTGCAGTTATATTTTTGGTCTTAAAAGTCAGTCATCAGTTATTGCTGCTGTTGGCATTGGGTTATTTTCAAAATAAGAGTTTGAAACTTTGACTCCTTTGTAACATGGAAAGGGAGAGAGTATTGTGAGATATTTGATTATACAGTATAAACATATGTCTCTGGTATTGATTTAATGAAAAGCTAAATGTCCAATAGCTAGGCAGAAGGTATAGACCAGACATCTAGACAGAGACAGCTCTGGGAAAAAGGAAGATGGACTTGACACCTGGACTTATATGAAGAAGAACAGGCAAGAGGAGAGGTTAAATTCATGAATGAATTGACAGCATATTTATTAATAGAAAGGGGTTAACAAGTTATAGAAACCAATTAGAAATAAGCCTAAGCTAAGGCTTGACTTTCTTAATTACTATGTTTCTTTATTCATATTTGGGAGCTTTCTGGCAGGACAGAAAAGGATTCATTAAACATAATTCCCAACATCCAGTCACATATATCAACATAAGTCTTGAGAAAAGCTAAATAAAGTTTTACCAAGGACTCAGAACACAGAGACAGAGCTACTGGCCACTGCCTGCAGATGGGAGCCAGCTGGCAGCATGATGTGATACACTTAGTCACACAGCAGCTGATAAAGTAGTTTAAAATTTGTCTCATACAGAGAACATTTCAGGAACTCAGAAAAGCCTGGTCCAGAAGCAGACAACTGCTAAAAAGGTACAGTATGTTTTAAAATGTGTTTAGATTGTAAAGAAAGAAGAGAAAATGAGTATAGACAGTCATAGGAAAAATTGTTCTAAAGTAATGAAGTCTTTAAGAAAAAGTAAAGTAATAGAAACAAATAAGCCATATAAATATAGAGGGAAATATATATGTGTGGTAGAAGTATATATATGCATATATACGACATCTGGATTATTAATGGTAATTTCTTAACTTTAAATATTTTAAATGTTAATGTCCAGACAGACAGAAGTACCTGATGAAACACCTTGGATTATGGTTAAGTACTTAAGTAAACAGATACATATTTTTACAATGTCTTAATTTCAAAGTGGAAGGTAGAAAATGTTAAAGTTTTCAATAACATAAGAGTCTCCTCCTGCCAAAAACAAATCCACTTCAGAGACAATAATGGACATCAAAGAACTTTCTTATGGAGGTTGCTGTTTTTGTAACAAAAACTAGACAATGAACAAGAAATTGCCTTTGCCTCAACTGCTGACAGTATGTGTCCAAATGGACAAGCAGGACAAAAAATAAAGTGACTGTCAAGCTTTTGTCCTTCAAAATTCTTGCTTCACAGATACTATAGGCCTATAGGCCAATGTTAATATTGCAACACTAGAAAGGAATTGTGGGTTACTGTATAGACCACCAGATGTGTCTGTTGTTTCCATAGTTTGGAAACTTGTTTGTGATGCTCCTCCCATTCACTTAGGTAATATTTTATCTTTCTTCTGTCTCTGATAACATTGAAGACAAGATAGTTATATTTATATTTTTTTCTTACTACGTTCAGAAAAGAAAGTCACAAAAAAGATACAAAGTATGTAAGATTGAGAGACATAAAAGCTTGAATTCCTTATCTTAAAAATGTTTTAAGGTCTAAAGAGATAGTTTTAAATTGTTAACACAAGTAATTTATGATTAAAATTTGTTTAGGTATAAAACTTTGGACTCAAGATAAAATAGATAATAGAATATTTTCTTTAAAATTTCCAACTGCAAATGGACTGGACAGTTTAAATGTAACTTTTACCTGATAATTGTTCTTATTATATATAGTTTTACTATGTTAAAGTTAAACACTTTTCTCTTTTTTTAGACAAAAAAAAGAGAAAATGTTGTGAGATATTTGATGACACTGTATAAACATTTATCGCTGTGATTGATTTAATAAAAAATTAAATGATCTATAGCTAAGCAGGAGATATAGGTTAGATTTCTAGGCAGAGAAAGCTCTGGGAAGAAGAAAGGTGAAGTTGCTAGCCAGGTGCAGAAGTAGGGCATGTAGGAGAATAGGTAAAAGTCAACAGCCACATGTCAGCAAGTAGATGAATAGAAATAGGTTAATTTTAGGTAATAACAACTAGTTAGAAAGAAGCCAGTGTGAGGACTGTGTGTTCATAATTATTGTATGTCTCTGTGTTGTCATGTGGGAGCTGGCTGGTAGAACAGAGAAAGACTCATTCAATGAGAAGATGCAAGTAAACTTCTGATCTAAATCAGTATTTCATTTCACATTTATATTTGTATGAAGCCATATTATAAGAAAGGAGTAAAGAAAACTTAAAATTTAAAGACAAAGGTATTATAAAGTATTGTGACTCCAGCCTCCAAGCTTAAGAGAGTTATATATTTGATGCCACATAACTTTTTATATACTGTGAATTAAATGGGATGTAAAAGAACTGTTTTGGCCTATGACAAAGAACCTTATAGTCATGTGGGAAATCCAAGCATAGATTAAGGGAGGGAGGGTAGAGTCAAACAGAGATGCTGAGAGCTGCCACCCAAGAGAGCAAGATGTAATGGAATACAGGTAAAACCACTAGTCATGTGGCAAGACATAAATGAATAGAAATGCATTGATTGGAGCCTAATCCATAAGCTTAAGAGTTTGTAATTAATATAAGCCTTTGCGTGATTATTTGTGGTTAAGTGGCTTGAGAACTGCAGGTCTGGATCTCAAGCTAGAAAGACCAGAAACTCCAGACTACAATTGATCTTGATTGTCTTCTGTACTTTTTTAAGGCCTCCATTGTTTGAGCCATGAAACTGAAAGCAATTTCCAGCAAGATAAATATCACAATGGCATCCCTTTGGCAACTGCAATTACATTCTGTCCTATTATGATAAACAGAAGTCTAAAACATAGATTGACATTTAGAGACCCTAAATAAATCTCTAAGTGTACATGTGTTATGGTTATTCTTATTTTGTAAAGTTAAATTTTGGTTATAGATACTGTGAGACTCTGTTTAGCTTACGAAAAAAAATCAGTGATGTTGACAGGAGAGTAGCATGTGTTCTCATCAAGGATTTTTTGCATGACAGTTCCCATGCCTTCTGTTTCCCTAACACACTTGGAAAAAAATAATATAACTTTTACCTTTTTATTTCTCATGTCAACTATTCTGTGTAAACTTGGGCTTATGTATATTTAGGTATTGAATTTCTGAGAGTAACATTACAAATATAGACTAACAATTATATTTTAAGAATTTTTTAAAAACTACAAAATATAGAATAGCACTAAATGTTTAGAATACATATAAATATTATATGTATGTATATATAGAGAGAAATAGTTATTTTCATTATTTATATTTCTTATTGCCAAACTTCTTACAGTTCAAGTGTTGAAGAAAACTTACTGTTAGTTTTGCTAGTTTCAATTTCTATGAATCAAACTGAAAGTAAAATCTATTTTGATTTTACAGAACCATAGACGTATTTCAAGTAAAAAGGACAGTATACAGTCATCCTTTTTCTTACATGCTAAAGCCAATTTTTCCAAATTACACATCTTCATTGTCTTATGTTATAATTGTAATACTGCTCATAAAGGGTGATAAAAATGAGTCATGTCTCATGCTACCTCCTTTGAAACTGTAACTACAGATCTATAAAGAATAGTTTCAAGGAAAAACAATTCTTAGTTTTATGATCCATACCCACTTTTCTAACATACATGTTAGGGTCTCTTCAACTATCAAATTTCTTCTATTGTTAATAAATTGAAGTGTAACTATGCAGGTTTCCCAAGAATTAATACTGCCTCAGGACGATTTTCTCTATCATGAGCTGAAGAGTTACTTCATGAACTATCTGTAGAATTTCCATTTCCAGAGGTACATTACACAAGTCTCCAAGGTTCTGTGCTCTCCAAGGCACATTAGTAAATATCTGCATGGTTTCCATTTTCCTGACAGAAACAATTACAAATGCCATGCAAGAATAATTTCACACAGAGAATCAAGGCAGCCATCAGAATTCTCTTAGGTAGCAGTTGCAAATGTTTATGCTAATATTGTTTGGCTTTTCACGTTTCAGTTTAGAAACCCAGTTACTCATTTCAGTCTGTTTCATTTGTTGCTCTGGGGGGAGGGGAAAGCACCACACCAAAGTGGTATCAAGCTTGCTCTCACTATCAAACTGTATGTTTTAAAACAGAATACCTCAGCCTGCTTTCTCCAGGGTACTCATGTATTTACTATTTCATTTTTGTAATGAAAAGAGAAGTTGCCATCTGGCTATTTTAAATGTATAGAGCTTCTGTTTCTAGATAGAAATGACAACATATGGAAAGCGAGATTTGTCAATTGAATAAATATTCTTAGAAATGCTTAGAGACTTGAATCTTCTGGCTGATTCAATATATTCCTTGTAAGCTGAAAAATAGGAGTGAATGTATGAAGTCTTTTTGTGTCTCTTAAAAAATTCCTCAATGGGACAGGAGTATAATAACATTAGTGTATTTGGCACCTTTTAAAGAAAAAAACAACTCATCAACTTCATGTGGTGGTATCTGCCTGTAATCCCAGTATTTGTGAATGCAAGGTTAAGGATTAAGCTTTAGATTAGCCTGGGCTATTTAAACTTAGTTCTTGTCCAAACATAATGAAAAATCTTATTTTTTTACCCTCTCCTACCTAAAGCCTAATGCTTGCAGATTCAAAAATAAATGTGTTTAATGTAGAAGCTAAAAATGTAATTGAAGACAGATGTCAACACAATGTCAAACACAGAACTATATAGAGACGAGATAGTTATTTAAAAACAAAAGGGCTTAACACTATAATCCACTATAAAAACAAAGCAGCAAGATGAACTCCCAAGTTGATTATAAGTCTTAATACTTCCCTCAGCCATAGAATGAATGAGTGGAATATACACCATGTAAATGTGTTTAAGGATAAAGGATCATGAATTCTAAATGTAGCATCTTGTGGGTAGATATGATAGTGAAGGTGGGTTTCTAGAAAAAAAATTTCTGAGAGGAAGGAAATCCCTATTCTTCCTAGTTGTTCATGGAAGCCATCTACCTTTAAAAATGTTCTTAATGTACTTAGCTGAAAGCAAACACACAACAATAAAACTCTCTCCAACCATCACAACCAGCTAAAGACCAAATACTCAAGCATAATATTATTAGAGATATTTCACATTCAAACCACACAAAATCTATAAAATGAAATTGTGTTGTATAATGTTTTCTGGTGCCAGTTGTGCCCGGAGGTTTGGAATGTGGTCCGTGGCGGCTTTTGTCCCCCAAAGAAAATGAATCAGACACTTATATAATTAATACTGTTTGGCCCATGTCTCATGCACATTACTAGCTAGCTCTTTCATCTTAATTCAACCCATTTCCATTAATCTTCCCACCACGTGTCTCAGCCTGTGGCTCACCTGTACCTCTACATGTTCCTCCTTGGGGGTCAGATGGCAACTGGCTAACTCTGCCCTTCTCCTACCTGACTCTCTACCTGATTCTCCACCCACTTCTACAGTGCTGTGCATAGGCCAAAACAGTCCTTTATTTACAGCATATGGAGAGCATTTCCACCACAAAATTGCCTTTGGAAAATTTTCCCCATCTCACAGATTAGACATATACACATATAAATATATGTATGTGTGTATATGTAGGCATGTATGTATGTATATATGTATGTTTGTATACATGTGTGTATATATTTATGTATGTATACATATATATATTATGTATTTGAAAATATTTTATTATATTTATTTTCTTATGTCAAGAGGATAGTAGTACTCATACAATAATAGCCTATGTGTTGAACTCAGAGGGTGACTTATAAAAGTGAGTTCTTCACTCAGAGTAGAACTCCCAGGGATAAAACCTAAGTCATCAAGCACATTTGGGAGTTGAACTATCCCCTTGTCTTAAGATTGGCTTCCTTTTTAAATATCAAAATCTCTTACTCCCCATTTTTTCCTGTAAACCTACCCATGTATACCCTTTTCTCTTTAAGTGGGGCACCAACTAACCAGCCCTATGTCTTGCTGTCATTCCTAAGAGGATTTAAGTAGACTTGAATAATTAGCTGACATCTGAAAAAGACACACTTTAAAATCAAACTTATCTTTAAAGACACTTTTTTAATAACATAAGAAAAAAAGATCCATTCTTCTTCAAAGCCACGTTATGATTACGGAATGTTTGTGGTTTCATGGGTGTATCTGGGGTCCTTAGGTTGGAATTTTCCCTCTAATACTCTCTGTAGCGCTGGATTGGTAGATAGGTATTGTTTCATTCTGACTTTTTCACGAAATATCTTGTTTACCCCATCTATGGTGATTGATAATTTTTCTGGGTCTAGTAGTCTAGGTTGGCAGCCATGTTCTTTTAGTGTCTGTATAACTTTTGACCAAGCCCTTCTTGCTTTCATCATTTCCATTGAATAATCAGGAGTTATTTTGATGGATCTTCCTTTATAGGTAAGTTGGCCTTTTCTTTTCCAGCTCTTAATTTTTTTTCTGTGTTCTGCATGTTTTGTGGCTTGATTATTGTGTGGCGAGCAGACTTTTTTGGGGGGTTATATCTATTTGGTGTTCTATAAGCTTCTTGTGTCTTTATAGGCATTTCCTTCTTTAAGTTAGGAAAGTTTTCTTCTATGATTTTATTGAATATATTATCTTTGCTTTTGAGCTGGTGTTCTTCTCCTTCTTCTATTCCTATTATTCTCAAGTTAGGTCTTTTCATGGTGTCCCAGATTTCCTGAATATTTTGTGTTATGGCTTTTTTGGTTTTAGTATTTTCTTTGACTGATGTTTCTATTTCTGCTACTGAGTCTTCCACTCCAGCGATTCTCTCTTCCATTTCTTGGATTCTGTTGGTTATGCTTGTATCTGTAGTTCCAGCTCTTTTATTCAGATTTTCTATGTCCACCTTTGCCTCATTTTGTGCCTATTTTACTGCTTCTATTTCATTTTTTTGATGCTGCAATGTTTCTTTCATTTTTTTGGTTTACCTTTTCTTGGTTTATTTTCAAGGGTTTGTTCATGTGTTCCAATTTTTGGTTTGTATTTTCTTCTATTTCTTTAAGGAAACTTTTTATATCTTCTTTGAATGCTTCAATAATCCTCATAAAAGTGATTTTGCTATTGTTTCTTTCTTTTTGCACTTCATTGCTCTGCTCAGGTCTTGAAGTTATAGAACCATCAGTTTTTTCTAGTGTTGCCTTGTGTTCTTTATATTGGTATATGTATTTTTGCACTGACATCTGCCCATGGCTTCAGTGGTTCACGATTAAGCAGCTCCTAGTCAGTAGTGGCAAGAGGGCTTGTGTGTCTCCTCTCTCCTCTGAGCAAGGAGTCTGCTTGATCTCTGACTCTGCTCTGGACAGGGTCTGAATTACAACTCCTCAGTCCTTCTCTGATGGTGCAGTTTGCCCTGGAGCCAGGGCCTCTCAGGCTCCTGTAGGCTAGGGAGAGCTGAGGTCAGACTCTAAGGATGGACCCTGGTCCTGGAGAGGGATTATCCTGATGGGTTTTCCAGGTGCTGGAATCTGCTCACCTCTCCTTTTACATATTTCAATGAGAAACTTAAAATTTATCCTATAATTAAAATAAAATTAGGGCTATTAAAATATTTAAAACTGAAGCATTACTTAGCTGAATTGTTATCAGCTCAAAGATCAGAGTGTTGTACTGGGTGTCAGTTTGTTATAAATGGAAGACCCAGCCTGGTATGAAAACCATGGCAAAATTCCAAGTGGGAGAGATTTGCTGAGCTCACTAAGATGAGGCACTGGGGACCCACTTAGGGAAAGTATTTGACTTTAATGGGAAGTGGTGTTTGCTGAATAAGGATTTAAATATCTCATTGATATGATAACTCACTGGTAGTTGGAGCTACTCTTTCAAGCAGAAAGAGACAATAGTTGACATTTATACTTAAATAAAAACTGACAGAGATAATTTATAGAAATTATTGTTTGATAGTTAAATATTAATTATCTGTAAATATAGTTTTAACATTCAGTATTTTAGCGACTGGTAAATGTTTTTATTGATTCTAGTTAATTGGCTTTAAATCAGAACTTAATTTTAGGATAGAGAATAGTAAATATAATAAAGATATGAAGAAGATAAGTTCCGGTAACTTCATAGGAAAAGATTACCTAAAAATCTGGGAACACTATCTAACTCAAAAGAGGAGTAAAAAAAAAAATGGACTAGTTGAGTCTGGCTAGGAGACCACTATATTAGGCTGCTACACTATTGACAGGACAAGACCCTGTGCCCAGAAGTCAATAAGGAGAATATTTACAGTGGGACCTCTTAGCTTGAAATTTTTATCTGCAAAAAGAAGAAAATGCAAGTTAATCAATATTTATATCATAAATATTTGCTAAATATAAGAGTTAGTGCTATAAATTTTCCAAATTCCCAGATCTATTCACCATATGCATAATCACACATAATGTGAGTAATGTTGCTCACACAGAAATATACATTTGAAAACTGAGTATGTGTGCACAAAACAGATTCATTAGATGAATTTTATATGTGTAATAATTACATTTTACAGTTCTATCATGTTAAATACATACACATTTATATATTTTTTAATAGATAAGCCATAGAAATATAACATTTTAATATCAAATATATTTTGAAACATATAGCAATCTTTTATTCTCATTAATTTCTTTTAAAATTGACTATTTAATATATTTTAAAAATGAATTTAAGAAATTATTTTAATGATTATTTTAAATAATATGTGCATGTGAATATGGGCAATAAGAGGTATTTGATTAGAAGAAAATAAAGACAAATGTTGAGATAGTAAATTTGTATGAATCTTAAAAATTTGATCATTAAGTCACATTTTTTCAAATGTTTTTTACTGGAAAGTTTTTCAAAACTATACATAACAACTCAAGTTAAATTTCCCATATAGTTTTGCCTGAGGACTGTGAAAAGAACTACTTTCATTTCAGTTTTGGTCTTCTGCCCAGATGTTAACTCCCAAAAGTTAAATAAATCAATATGGATTCACCTCAATAGCTAAACTTGAGGTCACCAGCAGTGACACAAGTTAGATATGAGCTATGTTTCTGAAACATAGGGAACATTTTTTTCCCTTAGATCCAAGATTTCTGTATCCCATGTGTTTAAACATTGTTTAAAATCTACCTAAAAAGTCTTTAAAAGAGGAGTGCTATTAGCTTTCTTAACTTCCAGCTTAACAGAATTTGTTTTTATCAGGCATTATATTTAGTCACACGTCTCATTTCTTGATTTCCCTATAACCAGTGTTGTAACCTTGAGTTAAGTTTTCAAGGTATCTACTATGAATTTTCAATAAATCAAAAAATGTAGCTAAAATTTTAGTGATAATCTCTACCACAATAGAATTTTATATTATTCTCTCAATAGTTAAATTAAAAAATAATAAAATTTCAATGTTCTTGCAGAAAGGATAATAGCTTTATCTTCCAGTGGTCTCCTACAGTACATATTTAAGTCGATACATTTGTAATATGGAGCAAAACTTCATCTGTGCTCTGCATAACTGCATCTTGGTTTTAGATGATTGCACTGTGGGACGTGAGAAGGAATTCTGAAATGAGCAGTCTGTCTCCCGCAGATAAGTTTATGTGCCCTTTTATCATCAAGAAAAGAAGTTAAAATAATAGCTACCCTATAAACAGAATGCAAATTTCAACCCCACTCTGGAATCCAATGCCTTTCCTTCACGGTTCAGGATTAAAACACTGCTGTGTTTAATTCTATGTCACAATAACTTTAGACAAATCTCTTAAAGTGTTTTAATAATGACTAAATATCAGTGTTATTCTAAGGCTTTTGAAACTCATACATGTACATGTTGACAATCAATGAGGCCAATGTAGATATAGTTCTTTAGAGCTCTCAAAACAACGAAGCTCAAAATATTAGTGATATAAATATGCTCAGCGTATTTTTGTATTGTAGAGTTCTTCAAATTGAGTTATGCTGCTTAGTTCCATTTTTTCATTTAACCAATGTAGATTCTCTCTCTCTCTCTCTCTCTCTCTCTCTCTCTCTCTCTGTTTCATGTGTGTGTGTGTGTGTGTGTGTGTGTGTGTGTGTGTGTACTAACCTATAGCTGAAAATAATCAGACTTTACCTTGGTTCTGCTTCCATTATATTCAGTCTGTTAATATGATTGTCTATTTCTAAACTCAGCTCTAAGTAGGAATACCTCATATTATTAAAAGACAGAGTGAATGAGAAAGTACTGGAGTGGAGAATACTATCATCAGGGCAGCCTTTTAACTTGTGACCACATAGTTAGGCTCTCATTTAGAATCTCTCATACCAGGCACTCTGGCATCCATCTCCCTCAGAACGTCTTTGAGATCCTGACACCTGAGATCTGGCTTCACTGTAGATAGAGTACAGCCTTTCATTTCCAGATGGGAAAATACTAAATTAGAATTGCTTCTGTTTTGCTTATTTACCTATGTCTTGTTTTTTTCAGGATTATGTCTCCTGTATCATGAAAGCTCAGGTAATCTAAATATATTTTTGGTAGTAATAGTTCTATGTAATCAGTTATATATTTTACAATATTCAAGGCCTACACCATATTTTCAAAAGTAATTCATCTATCTCTAGAGCAGCATTTTTATTATTAAATAATGTAATGTATAATATAGATTGGTCAGAAGTGCTGATAAACACATTTTAAGTGTTATTAAACTTCATACTAACATGTAAATTGGAATGAACATGAAACTTAGTCATAGCTAGAATATTTTAACGTTTTTACCATTCTGAGAGCCTCAACAAACCTTACATTTTAAAGCAATAGAGGAGCAGAACATGGAAAGGAGTTTCCTAGGATAAAGCCTGTCTTTAAAAACTTATTGGTCTGAGCTCATGATATTTGTTACAATATGAAAATCTGATCTGCTCAAACAGAACCTTATGATATCTATTATAGTCAGGGGGATGGAATACAAGTAAATGGGTAAATAATGTATATAATATGCTACACTATTTCTCATTCACTTAAAATTAATATATTAGGATTAAATAGATAATTGGATCAACAATATCAGACACTGAGATTTATTCTTGCTTGTGGTAGGTGATTTATGAGTAGAGTGTCTAATGAGGTTATCAAACACAAATATCATTGATGTAGTACTACAAGCAGTAGATATACAACAAGAAGAAAACCCACAGCAAAGTGATTGTACCCAGAAAGAAAGTGAACATGTCAATTTCCCCATACTTGTCAACAATGTTAGAATATAAGTTAAACAACCTAAAGGAGTAGAATAGATTTCATATTTCAAAATATATCATGTATTTAGTTTAATCTTGTGCTAATTTTGTCTATTTATACTGACAACCATTGGGTTAAAAAGCTAAGATTCTTAAAAATACACTAAGAAATTTATATTTACTATCTTTTTAACTTCACATCACATTGCTTATACCACACTTATTCTGCTCCAACCCTCCTATCCAGATTTTTATTAACTGACAAACTTTCAATCAAACTAATGCCAGACTGTCTCTTTAAAATACTTATGTTTCTTAATAATTCTATCTTAGTTAGTTTTCTGTAGTAAAACAGAACTGATTGGGATGAAAAAGGAGGATATGAAAAGACATTTTTTCAGAGATTGGCTTAAGAAATTGGGGAGCTTTCTATTTCCTTAGGGGTAATAGTCCTATTTAAATTGTTTATCTGGTCTTGATTTAATTTTGGTAAGTGGTAACTATCCAGAAAGCTGGATTTCATTTCATTTAGGTTTTCCAAATTTGTGAAGTACAGCTTTTTGAAGTGTGACCTAATGATTCTCTGAATTTTCTCTGGGCCTGTTGCTATGTCCCACTTGTCATTTCTGATTTTGTTAATTTGAACATTCCCTCTGCCTTTTGGTTAGTTTGGATAAGGCCTATCTGTCTTGTTGATTTTCTCAAAGAACCATCTCTTTGTTTCATTGATTCTTTGTATTGTTGTCTTTATTTCAATTTTATTGATTTTAGTCCTGAGTTTGGTTATTTCCTTTCTTCTACTCCTTGTGGCTGAGTTTATTTCTTTTTTTCTAGAGTTTTCAGCTGTGCTGTAAAGTTCCTTGTGTTAGATAGAGTGGGTAAGGGGAAGTAAAGTGAGAACATGAGTGAATGAGATGTTTGAGTTGGGGGAGACACAGAGAGGGAGAAAAATGTTAAAGCAATACCTTGATAGAGGGAGCTATTTTGGGCTTAGTCAGAAACCTGGTGCTATGAAAATCCCCAAGAACCCCCAACATGACCCCATCTAAGACTCCAAGCAATAATGGAGAAGGTGCAAAAACTAACCTTACCCTATAATCAAATTGATGACCACCCTAATTGCCATTTTAGACACTTCATCCGGTAACTGATGGATGCATATTCAGAGACCACAGCTAAGCCCTGGGTTGAGTTCCCAGTCCAGGCAATGAGAGGGAAGAAAAACTATCTGAGCAAATGGTTAAAGATCATGATGAGGAAACCCATAGAAACAACTGATCTGAGCTATTGTGAGCTCTTTGACTCTGAGCTGACAGCTGGGGAGCCTCTGTAGGAAAGAATTAGCCCCTCTGAATATGGATGGCAGCTGAATGGCTTGGGCAGTTTTTGGGGCCTCTGGCAGTGGGACCAGAATTTGTTCACAAAGTATGCACTGGCTTCTTGGAGTCCATTTTCTGTGGAAGAACACCTTGTTCAGCCTTGATACTTGGGGGAGGGGCTTGGTTCTACCTCAGCTGGATATACTAGACTGCATTAACGTTGGAATTTGTTACCCTCTCTGAGGAATGGATGGGGGATAAGGTGGAGGAACAACTGAGGGATTACTGGGAAGAGGGGGGAAGGGAAACAGTGGTGTGTACATTAAAAAATCGTCAAAAAAGAAACTGTGGAGGTTGACAGGGTCTACACAATCTTGTAAGGTAGTTCAGCCAAAGCTCACCGAAAGTCTGAGAACTGAAAGGCCCAGAAAATATTGTCACTATTATTTATCTGACAAAAAAAGGCTAAGTGTCTTGGGCTATTGGTATACCATCTGTTTATGTAAGACTAGACCTTGAAGTTCTAACATCCTATCAAGGAAGAGGCAGACCATGGAGTTCTAACATACAATCTAGGAAGAGTCATTAGTCTCAGATCCAGGTGGCAATGATTCTCTTTCTTTGATTGTTTTACCTGAAAAACAAGACTTTTACATTGGGGCTGCCTATGATAAAGATGTATTTCCCTACTTCATTGCAGTGACTTATAAACCAATCTCCCTTGAAAAGATGCTAACAGGTATATCTACTGTAATATTGTACTAAACTGTCTTAAATATCTCTAATTCAGTCAAGCCTATACTTCAAATTGATATTTCTTTTTATATTGTTTATTTTTAGTATTATACATTTTATTAAAGTTCTCATGGTTGATTCTCTGCTGCCATGAATACAAAGAATATAACATAGTGGGGCTCACAAAAACTTAAGTGTCTAGACAAATTTAAAAGTCCAAACACATTTGTTCAATGAATATATTAAGAAACTATAGCTGATTCCATTTTGCTTACTTCTTATGATTTGATTTAGAAATGTCCTCCATAGTATCTATCATTAGAACTCTGATTCCCCAGATGGTGCTGCTGTCTGAGAAGGTTTAGGAGGCAGGTTTTGAGATTTAAACGTATCACATAGTTCCAGTTTCCTTTATCTGCTTAATACTTTAGCTATTGGTTGTGAGCTCTCAACTTCCAGTTCCTGGTAACCATCCTGCCTGTATTGCCTGTGTGCTGCCATAATTATTCTCCTTCTCCTCCTCTTCCTCCTCCTCCTCCTCCTCCTCCTCCTTCTTCTTCTTCTTCCTCTTCTTGTTCTTCTTCTTGGAACCACAAGTCAAAATAAACACTTTCTGATATAACTATGTCCTGTCCACAATGCTTTATCACAGCTACAGAAAAGTAAATAATTGGTATGAATTATCAAAGGTAACTATTTGGTATAAATTTTATGAAAATTATAAATTGTGACAGAAACTAGAAACACTAGGCAAAGAAGTTCTAATGTGATACAGGTTTCCCTTTAAGGTGACAGTTAGAAATGCTTAGTGAAGTAAATCACTGGTCTTTGCAGAAAGATATTTACAAAACAACATGCTTTATGTAGGGAAAATGTCAGGAAAAGATTCTGAAGAACTGACAAGTAGTTTCTTTAGTTCACATGCAATGACATATCCTATTAATTATCTTCACCATTCCTGCTGCCTCAGAATAAAAGCTATGTAAAATAAGAAGTTTTATGCACTTTATTATTTAATATTGTGACACCTGGAAATATGTATTGTAGAACTGAAGATCAATAAATATTTTCCAAATTTGACAACACGGTTTTGCTAGATATATTTTTTTTTTTTTTACCATTCTTTCATCCACAGAGGAACTATTGCCAAGACAAAATATTGAACCTATCAGGTTATAAACATGAATTATAGAAGATTTTCTCTTTTTAAATAAAAATTAGTGACTTTACACAGATATCATGAAAATAAGCGTAGGGGAGCAGATGTAAGAATATTGGATCCAGCTTTGCAAGACTCAATTAGCAGTTCTGTGAAATGCAACAGTAAAGTCTTATGCTATTCAGACAAAAAAGTCCTGGCTCAAATAAAAGTAAAGAACATATATATGTCTAAGGAAAAAAAATGAAAAGATAAATAATGAGAAAAAATGAGCAACTAATGTAGCAAAATAATCAAGATTATATATGGCAGAGACAATTTTTCTAAACACAAAAACCTTATGAAAAGAAAAAAAATCTAACAAAAGCAACATACACTACTCTTCAATATCTCTCTATTTGAGAAAATGGGTAAAGCAATAAAGAAGAGTAAAGGGTAGTACTACCTGAAGAAGACCAGGAGATATGGTGTATTAACGCACACAATATTTCAGATGTCATTGTTCTAGAGTTCTCTCTCTCTCTCTCTCTCTCTCTCTCTCTCTCTCTCTCTCTCTCTCTCTCTCTCTTTCTCTCTCCTCTCTGTCTTTTTCTTTCACACAGACAATAATTCTCAAAAAACACACTGTCAGTTTAATTCACAACACATTGACTAGGGTTGTATTTCAATGCTGAAAAGTGGGACTTGCACTGGTCTCTGAGAACATTTTATCCATGAATGTTAAATTGTTTGATGCTGGAAACCACATAAAAATATAGAGATTATTATGAAGTATTCTTGGGATGTATGGTGCCTTAAAGAAATAACAGGTGACACTTACCAAATAATTAATGACTATCAGAAATAGCTTTGTGGCCTTGTGTAAATTCTTCCTCTGGAGTGATATAGTAAAATAAATGAGACTCTAGTTATATGTAGATGAACTATCACATTTTAGGAAAATGCATTTAAAATGTTGCTCTTTCATGTCCTCCTAAATTGCTGTCAAGAGAGCCAGGATTTGCAGAACCTCATCTGAGGACTTGGTATTTTAAGACCCCCATGGCTAAAGGGTCAAAGGAGAGACAGTATATATTTATCATGAGGCACTTTATCTACTTGGAAACAGATCACTTGATAATTCACAGCAGTGTTTAAAAGGATAGTTTTAAAAATTAATTATCTGGAGGCCCTTGTTGTGGAGATAGTGTAATAGGTTTTGATTAAACATTGCAGGGGCAGTAACAGAAATCCTCTAAAGTGCTTGTCTGTCTAAGATGACTTGAAACAGGGACTGGCTCCTTATTTATCAAAGTCATTTTATTTTTTCTATTCCTGGAAAGGGAATTACACAGCCAGACTATATTTCCAGTATTCTTATAGGTAGGTGTGGCAATGTGGCTGGGTCACTTGCAGAATGAACAGAATGAAATGTTCCTACTTGGAAACTTAACCTATGATAATATCATACACAGTCAACTCCCTCTTCTCCTGTTTCTGATAAGATACCAAAAAAGCCATTAGTTAACATTGGTCTATGCATGCAAAAGAGCTAAAAATTGTAAGGATACAAGAGATCTAGTCTTTTGCATGGTATTTAAAAGACCAAAATGGAATGTTGTGTATCTCAAAATAAGTTTCTGTTATAATAGACATGTAAATTTTTCTCAGTTTATATGGAAATTAAATAAGCATATAGGAAAATATTTCATTTTAGTTGTTCAACACATCTCCCAAACTTAAATGATGCAAAATTAGTTTATTTTAGGTGAATGTGAACTCAAATATATTTACAAAGTTCTAATGCACATGTATAAAAAAGGCAAACCTAAAATATAAAAAATAAAAAATTCTTTTTAATGGTTGGAAATAAGGATTAAGTAAATTCCATCAAGTGATTTAAGGAGATGGCTGTTTCTTCTGCACAGTAACTTGGTGTAAGGATAGTCCCACATTCCCACTGAGGTACCAGTTATAGGAACTTACAAACTATGAGCTAAGAGGGTCAATAAAATATAAAAGGTACTTATAAACATACTGATGTAGTCACATTTGACACAGACAAGTTCAGGGGTCTTGAATTACTGGTCAAAGACTAATGAGTTCCATTATAAAGTTGTTTCCACACCGGTAAATTGTGGCTGTGCAGTTTGTAGAAATTCCTTATAGAAGATTTCCAGGGAGTGCTTCTTCACTACTAAATCATGAAGAGGCAAGACCACTTGGAATGGACTTGGATTTGGATTATTGCCTCTGTATGTCTGAAAATTCTAAATATGGTCAAGTTGGTATCTTTGGAATATCTCAAATGTCTCAAGAGACTAAGCACAATTTTACAAGAGAGAACAGAAATATTATTCACAGGTAAATCCAGTCTTATATTTTAGTTTAGTTTCGAATATTCTGATATAAGAGCTACTTTCCATGTTTGTCTCCCTAGCTTTGAGCTACCTTTTTACAGTGGTCATGTCACTCTGGTTATCATTCTCCTGTCTTCACAAAGAACAACATGCATGTACCAGATCTTTCCTGGAGGTACACTGATGTAAGTTAATGGTTTTCATGCTAAACCCCTAACCAAAAGCTTTAAATAACTAGGTCTCTAGCATATTTACTGGAATCTATCCTACCCATACATTTTTAGATATCCCTTGCATCTGTCTATCTCTAAGCTCATTTGTCCAGACTTTCATCCCTGCTATAAAATTTAAGAGCTTTCTGCTTGTTCTGTTCTTATCACTAACTTTATTTTAAAGGTAGTTTCTGCTGTTTATATGTAAAACCTTGACTGACTAAATTAGTCAGAACAGCAGTGAGTCAAAGTAATCGCCTCCTCACTTAAGCTATTTCTGTCAGGTTATTTTAGTCATTGATCTAATAGCTGACTAACATACTAAATCTTCTCAATTGTGCTGTTTTAAAGTTTTCTCAGAAATCTGTTTGATATATTAAACTATAGTTTCTATAGAATAGTTTTCAAAGTTGTTGAATTTATCATTCTTTTAAAATATCTTGAGCTTTTATTATATTGCTTGCTTTTGGGAAGTAACTGTAGCTTTACAGAAAAACTGAAAAAGCATCACAATTGCTCTATTTCTCCTTTATTCAACAATTTAAACATTTTTGCAACTTACTCTTATATGACATATTGTTAAAGTATTTGAGCACTAACTTTTGAAATAGTAGATAAAGTACATATTTATATTGAACCTGATATTGTAGAAGTCTGTGGTTTGTGAGAATGTATCACAGAACCAATAGTAATTCAGCGTGTAGGATATTGTGTCTTGTCCCTGAACTGCCTAACCAATTATTCTTTGGAAAACACTAATCAAAGTTTTTCTATAAGCATTTTTTTGTACATTCTAAAATACCATGGAAGTGGTACAAAATGGTTTAAGTTTGCTTTCTATTATTGTTATAAAACAGTATGACTAAATTCATCTGGGGAAAGAAAGAGTTTACTTCATATTACACTTCTAGGTGACAGCCAGACATTAAGGAAAGTCAAGTCTGGAACATAAATTAGGATCCTGGAGACAGAAGTTCTGAAGATGCCATGGAATAGTGCTACTTATTGGCTTACTCCTAACGGCTTGAATAGATTACTTTCCTATGTACCCAAATGACCTCTATAGAGTTGTGACTCAGTGAACTGTTCTTCACTCATCAAATTTATTCAAGCAATTCCCACAAGCCAATCCAATGGGGCATTTGATCGATGGAGGTTTTTCTCTACCCAAATAAATCAAGTTTGTGTTAAATAATTAACTAAGACATTTGGCACTAATATCTTTCAGATGGGATTTCACACACACACACACACACACATACACACACACACACTGACTACTTCATTTCTATTTATTGCTGAAAATAATAAAATGTATTCTGAATGTAGCTCATTTATTATTTTGGTATATGAAAGGATGTTCGAGTTGATTCTTTCTTCTAGTAATTATTTATAAACCTATTATGCATTCTTCTTGACTTTTTGTTTTGTTTTGCTTTGCAACAGGTCCTTACTCTAAATCAAAGTCTTTCCTGGAACTCATCACTTCAGGTAGGCCTTTAAATTTACATTTATTGTGCTTTAACCTTGGATAAACTATGTTGGAATTATGAGTATAAGTCTTTATCCCAGGTTTGTTCTAGACTTTCTTAAAAAAATAAGATTTAAGCTTTTTATAGTGAATATGTAGAATAACAATTACTACATTGACATGTTTAGTTTTGTAAACTTTTTTGTCATCTTTTCAGTTTTCTTATAAGCAATGGTTAACAATTTCTGTTGCTCAAAGTCCTTGTACTTTATATTCTCAGTGCTTTAGAACACTACAGCTGTAATTGTTTCATAGTTTTATGATTTATAAATCCCCAAGAGTGTAAGTATTTTTTCTACATAATTTTGTGCTTTGTGTATATTCTTGGGGAGGCATCTGTTTAGACTTTATTCTCATTATATTGTTTGTTTTTCATTTCTAGTAAAAAAGTATATGTATTTCATATTTTACCAACCAACTTTTTACAAGACATACATTTTGCAAACATTTTTTCAGTCTCTGAATTTATATTTATTCTATTGCAATGTCTTTCAAAAAGTAGTAGTTTTGAATTGTAAAGTTAAGCTTAGAAGGTCTTTAGTCTTATATATACTATGTTTTCCATATTATTTTTAAGTCATCAGTAAACATTAGATCACCTAGATTATTTCTTTTATTACCTTCTAGGTCTTCTGGTGTTTTCTGCTGAATAGTTCTAATCTATTACACTTCCTGAGTTGGCTTTGTAAAATGCATAAAGTGTACATCTAAATTCAGGTTTTTATACTTGCTTGTGCTGAATCTATTTGTTGAAAAATGTCCTCCAATAAATCATGTTTGATAGTTTGTGAGTTATTTGATTCTATGTAGGTAGATATAATATGTCTCTTTTGTCTCTTGATCTGCTTTCTATGATGGCAAGTTTTATGAAAACTTGACACAAGATAATTCCTTTGGGAAGAGGCACTCTCAACTGAGAAAATGCTCCCACTTAATTTAACTTTGGTCAAATCTGCCCTGCATTATCTTAATTAGTGATTGCATGGAAGCACCCAGCCCACTGTATGGTTTTGGCAGTCATGGGCTGGAGGACTTGGGTAATACATAAAAGAAGACTGCATGCCATGGAAAGCAAATCTGTAAATAGCACTTCTCTGTGGCTACTTCTTCTGTTTCTGACCTGACTGCCTTTTTAAATGTACCTTGACATGAAACTATAACCTGAAATAGATCCTTTTATCCCCAAGTTACTTTTGGCCATGGTATTCTGTCACAGAACTAGAAATCTAAGGAAGATACTGCCTTTTCAACAAATGATTTATCCACATGGCAATTACTTGTTCACAGTAGCTTTGTGTTTTTCATGATAGTCATTAAGCATTTTGTTTTGGATGCTGCTCATTTTATTGTGTCACTTTTTTTCTATTGACAAAATTGAATTATTGCTAATCTAAAAGTAACCTGTGTACTCATTTTCATATGTACTCATGGTGCACAATGAACATGCATAAATGTGTTTACATATGTGAAGGCCAGAGTTCAGTGCTAAGTGTCTTCCTGAATGTCTCTCCACCTTATTTTTTGAGAGTTGTCGTGAAATAAAAGAGTGCTAGAATTCCCCGTTATGTAACTGAAGCAGGGGCTCTGACTGGAGAAAACTATGTAGCTAGTTGTGCCCAGGGATCCATTTGTTTCCAATGTTTGTCTCCACTCCAGGCTTAAAGGTAAATGGCATTGTGCCCAGTGTATTATTTGGGTGTTGCCAACCCAAACTTAATTCCTCATACTTATATAAAAATACATTTCACCAACTCAATCCCAACTCCAAGTCTTAGTCAAAAATTTTTTAGCATTTTTCTTATATCTCTATATTATCATGCATTTATATCTATAGATTTTTTAAGGTCATACTTGAATTATATATAAATCCACTGTGGTTTGATTTTAGTCCATTTCTCAGAAATGTAGTTGCACTTAATTTCTCAGAACTTTATCAGCATTGATTTTCAAGCCATCTTTAGCTTCTCAATAGCATGAGGAAGTTTCATGTTTAGCTGTGTGTGACTGGCTCAAGCTTCAGTCTGTGAATAAGATACATGAACATAAATGGGACTTCATTTCCCTAAGCACATTTGAGTTTTTGCATGCCCTGCATTGGATCCTGTCTGATGCAGTACAATATAATTTAACTAAATATTTCAGCAAGTATGTCTATCATCAAGCTCTTGGATATTGTGCCTTATCTCTTGAACTCATGAAAGTGAAGATTTAAAGGCATTTGCCAAATAAGCTGTTGTTTATCTGAAGTACTGTAGAAAATTATAAACAGCATTCAAATAGTTTACCAGAGGAAAATATTTTTCCTGAAGTAAAATAGCTTAATATTAGATAAATACCAATACTAAATGTTATTTTTCACATGTTGTATAAATCCTAAATTATGCATATAAATTTATATTACTATAAATTTAAAATAGAAAATGCATGCCTTTTAATCTGCTAAGTGGGTACTGCCTCATATGTAATCCTCTATCATGACATACTTTTTTTTTGAATCAGAGGAAGACTCAATTTAGTTTACTAGTATAGCATTTATATAGTGTTATGTTGCACTGTCATTATTATAGTTTAGGAAAGTAATTTTAATTTTGTTAATAAAAATATATATCCAAATCATCTTAAAAACCAGTGCCATCTTATTACTATGCTACAGTCTGAAACTTTACATAAATCTTTTCTTCTACTTCATTGAAATACACTACACTGTAGGTTCCTCTTTAAGCCTGTAATTAATATTACTAAAATACAATTATCTGTAAAATGACCTTGTACACAATCCTCTTTTGTCATACATCCTATTTTGGCATGTTATTATAACTTTTACTGTAGTCGCACTTTTTCATCAGAACTGTCAATCCACAAATAATGACATGGAGACTTATTAATTATGAAATCGTGGCCTTAACTTAGGCTTTTTCCCAACTAGCTCTTATAATTTAAATTGCCTGTCTCTATTAATCTACATTCTGCCACATGGCTTGGCTACCTCTGTTCTATACTGTACATTCAACTTCTTGAGTATCTCCTTGTTGTCTCTATAGTGACCATCATGCTTCCTCTGAATCTGGCTTGTGTTTCTGCCTTCTTTATCCAAAAATTTCCTCTTTGACTGGATGTCCCACCTACCTATCCTGTCTAGTTATTGGACATTCAGTTTTTTATTACAGCAATCACAATAATACATCTTCACGCAGTGTACAATACTCCACAGCAATTTACAGAATACAATGTTTAGTCATGTTAATATAAGTATACATTAGTATAAGCCACTACTATTTGGCCCTAAATATTTTTTTAAAAAACATTCCCTTGAAAGAATTCTATACCATAATATTTTTGACTATTCTTAAGCTAAACATTCATTTGTCTGATCAGTTAGTGCTTATTGATATTTCATAAGGATTGTAATGAGGAATGTAACTCCATAGTCTCACACTGTATTATTCTTTGTCCTTTAGGTTAATAATGACAGTGACTCTATATAAGGAAACTACATATGTAGATGTAAAGATTGTTTTTCATTGTTTAAACAGAAATCTCATATGTTAGACCTCTAAGTAATAAAATATAAATATCACACATCAACATGCCTATTTTAAGGTCTTTGATGTAATTCTTTATTTCTTGAATTTCACATGAGATAGTAGTAAGAACAGAAAACATAGGAAAGATTATTTTTAATTTAAGATGGTTATGAACAAAGACGTTGTAATGGCAATCTAAATTAAAATGACATGGTTACATATTTGCACAATGTGTTTCAAATATTTTTCATTCACTCTATAGATTCTGAACTTGTACTAAAACACTATACCTGTTAATAAGAATATTAAAAGGCATAAAATACTTCAAGTATTTTACAGGATTGTGATATGTTGCTCAGAGCACATTCTTTGGGAGTATCTGATTGTATGCATTTGTTTGGGTTTCTGCATTTAATTTCATAGTCTTTGAGCTGTGCTGCAATTATGTCTTGTGAACACAGTCAAAATAGAAACAAAAATGACTAAATCTCATTCATGTTATAACAAATAATCCTTTATTCTAGAATTTCAAATTTTACTTCATAAAAACCAGTTTTTTTATGATTGCCAGTATTGCAATTCAGTTCTGCTGCCATAACCTGACTGTGAAAATAACATATCTAGCTCAATTTTTGTAAAACATAAATAAATTATACTTAGCTGAACTAAGTCATATATTTTAAGTGTTTCGTTGATATTTGAATTTAAAAATTTGTTTTCATTATATTTCATATCTGTACTTCTTTATTGATCTGAATGCAAACCACAAGTGTTTATAATGGCATACAGTGGTGGATGTTCTACCGATATTTTCCCCAAAGGCTACTAAGAGCCAGGAACCATTCTCTGTATTCACTATACCTTGTGTTTCTGAGAAACAGATTTTCTGTAATAAAGAGAATTGTGTAGATATAGTTCATTTTGCATTTGGTAGAAGAATATCCAAAATCCAACATCACAGTTTTCAGAGGATAGAATGTAGAAATTTTCTTTATCTGTTTACATGAGTTAAATTATTACTTGTATTACAAGTCTCTAATAAAATTTTCCAAAATCTAAGACATTGATCTTAAAATGAATTTTTTAAGCTACTAAAATCATTATATAACTTTATTCTAAATCTCAGAGCTGAAAATATAATTGTTTCTTTTTGGTTTTTTTGGAAGAAATGTACCAATTTAATAATGTAGTTTTGTGTTTGTTTTTACATTTTATTATTTTTATAATACATTAATTAAAACAATTTGCTAGAGAAGTTATAGAGTGTATTGCAAAGTACTTACCACCATAACATAGAAGGGTTCTACAAATTGTCACTTGGTAAGGCTTTCTTTTAATATGCTACTAGAATTGAACATGAGTAGCAGTGGTTTTTTGTCAATACCATCCTAAAAATAAAGTTAATAAAGTAAAAAGAGTCTTGATATTGAAATGAGGAAAGCAGATCTTCCTGGAGTGGATGGTGAACTAAACCACTTTGGGACCTTGGGACCCCCTGCCCTTGCTGGGGAGATAAGGAGATGGGGAAAGAGAGTGACTGGGAGGGGCGGGAGGAGGAAGGGAGTTTGAACAAGGAGATGCATGGATAAAAAATAAGACTTTATCCCTAATAAAAAATAAATAAAATAAAACCAAATCAAAGACCTACATTTATGTGTACACCTCCACATACACATAAAATTAAAAAGACAAAAAGAAGGAAGAAAAAGTAATAGACAAGAGTAAATGACTTTATGTTTGGTCATTATAAAAGTGAATCTCATTTATACTTCTCACGAACTTTTTTAATAAAGTATAAGAATTTTGTATTTTATGATCTATATGTTTGCTGACAGAAAGATTTATTTTAACCAGGCAAAAATTACTTTCCTACTGCTCTTATGTTCTAAATACAGCTGCACTCTGTTGGGTGCAATATTCAAACTTTATTCCAAACATATTTTAAAAAGATTTCATTTCACTTAGTAATTATGAACTAATAAAATTGTCACAAGTAATCTGTCAAGTGTTGAATATTTCCAAATATTGAATGTTATGTAAATTAACATTTATACAGCATTCTTCATTAGACATAAAAATGTCTTTTAAAAAGCTACCTCAAATTTAAGAAAAATCTTAAAATATTCTGGCCCTAAACTAAAAGTTATCCAGACATAAATGAAAATTCTACTCACACTTAGTTCATGCTTTTGGTTTCGGTACACTATTTAATATTGGAGGATATAGGCAATGGTATCACAACTGCCAATATTATATAGACATATTTAAATAGAAACATCATAGTGAATTTACAGCACTAGAGTTTAACCCCTCAAAGGTATATTAGCATAAGGCACATTCATGAGAGCCTTGATTACTAGGGCAGCTGTGAGGAGCTCATCAGAACAGAGGTAAATGGACAGGAACATTGATATGTAATTGAACTTCATAGTCTTCAGCCACACTAAATTTATGAAACAAACATCTTAATATCAAACTCATTTTAGATTATAACTTTCAGTTTTATTAACACTTAAATCTTTTTGTGATATCCTTGAACCTTCTGACTTATACAGTCCTTGATATCTTTTTCCAGTAGGGTTCCCTGAGCTCAGCCTTGTAGTGGGATTATGGTATGTTGGAAATATTTGTTCCTTCTACTGGTTTAATAAAAAGTTGATGGGCCAGAGGCAGACAGAAAGGGTGGGCAGGGCTACCAGACTAAGGAAACTCTGGGAACATCCCAGAGGAGTGCAGAGATGCTAAGAAGAGGCACCATATATCCATATATCCCCTTTTTTAAATTCCCTTCCCTGTCATGCTCCTCCCAGTCACTCTCTCTTCTCCCCATCTTTTTATCTCCTCTTCAGCAAGGGCCGGCAGTAGCAAGGTCCCAAGGTGGCTTAGTTCAGCATCCACTCCAGGCAGATCCGCTTTCCTCACCCCAACATCAAGAATATGGAGTGTTTTGTAGATATTTCTTAAGGAAATTTAATCTATGATATGCTTTAACTTTGCAGTTCTTTGTTAATTTTTTTCTTTTTTTTTTCCAAAATGCAACAGCAAGATTTACTGTAAGAGTTGGGCACTGAATTCATCATTGCTATTTATGTGGATCAATTTGTTGTTGGACCCAATAGTTTTATGTTCCTAAGACAAAGTTTTACCAATATTTTACACACTTAAATTTACAATATTTATATACTTTACCTGTTGTTCCTTCTGGTCATGTATGATGTTTCTCATACTAAATTTGGCTTGTGCTTCTTATATACACTAATACTATTGGCTGTTCTGTTGTGCTTCCAATGAATTCAAATATTGCCAATTTTATTATTCTTCCTTTCTTACCTTAGGCATTTTCTAAATTACTGTGTCTGTTTTGAGAAAACCATTTTTCAATATTCTTTATTTATCTTTGATTTTCTTCAAATTTATAAAGGATTATATTTGTATTCTAAAATATGTGTGATTGTGTCTGCATATGCATGTGGGTATATGTACATGAATTCAGGTACCAGCAGAACACAGAGGGCTTATACCCTCTGCAGCTGCAGTTGCACATGGAAATAAACTGCCCAGTGTGGTTTTCTATAATAGCAGAAAGAAAATTAATTTCTGTGCCATTGATCCAGTTCAGTTTCTTGTGAAATTTATTTTTCCATGTGCTTTCATAACTCAATAAGTCTTTTACTTTTCTTTTTTTCTAAGATTCAATTAAGCATCTTCTACAATCTTAGATTATTGGGCACATATTGCTTTAGTTTGTGCTTATCCTGAAATACTTTATTGATTAATTGATTTACACAATAAAATGTTTCTCAGTTGTTAAAAAGATGATATCACAAAATTTGCAGGCAAATGGAGAGAACTGTAAAATAATAATCAAGAGTGAAGTGTCTTACACCTAGAAATATAATAGGAATTCTCTTATATAAGGATATAGATAATTAGGTAAATGACAACAAGAAACAATCTATAGACCCAGAAAGGACAGGAATAGAGGAATGTCATAAGTGGACACATGGGTCTTCCTGGTACAGAGAATAGAATAGATTTTATGGCAGCACTGGGGAAATTGGGGATGAGAACAGGAGGATCATTTAGAAGGGTAAGGAGATAGGTTAGAAGGAGAGAATGCATGGAAAGACAGTTGTAATTGGGCATTTGAGGGGACATATGGAAACCTAGTGTAGTAGTAAAATATCATATATGAAGATGATCTTAAAGAAGTGTCCTAACAATGGAGGATATGGAGTCTCAACCGGCTAACTCTTATTACCAAATCAGGCTTTCCATAGTTGGAATGGATTGTATTTAATTGTGTTGCTTTCAAAGGGGTCACATAAAAATTTCCAAAGAATCCAAGTTGTTTGAAGAATAATGGGTTGCTCTCTGCAAATGTTAGCATAGTCCCATTCACGATGACAGCATCCACACAACTCACTGAACATAAAGAAATCAAGCTGGTATGATGTAGGAGGTCTCACAGAAGACTGGATATAAGCAACAAGCTACATATGAGGAATTGAAGGTTTCTGTTTATATTGAACAAAAAGGGAACAGAGTCAAAGATGGTTTTCTGGAACTGCTCTGTTTGCTGGCAGTTCCCTTAAGAGTTGGCTTCCTGATTCAGCTTTATTGGCAAAGACTACGTGACTTTTTAAGAGCTCCTACTACCAAATGCTTAAATGGAGTGAGCAAAGGGCAGTGGTGATCTTGGTGGCAATGTGGAACCTAAATTTCCCAGGGTAGGGGTGGTTAAAAGTTCCAAAATATTTAATACTATTCTAAGAATTGGAAAGATAAGAGTGGCTCTGTTACCTCCATCATTTTGAAAAGCTGCAAAGCAGAGTGAAGACAGTACTCAAAGCAACAGCACTTTACAGTCTAGTATTTTAAAAGATTTTTTGATTGGAAAATGATTAAGGATATACAAAAAACAGATTCAAATGGAGAGAAATTTCTACATAGGTTACAAAATGTGAGAAAAAAATTTGTAAGCTGGCAGCAAAAAGAAAGAGGATAGAAAAATTTTTAAAAAGAGAAATAGAGTAATAAAAATATAATAAGCCACATAAAGATGGAAAATACAAAGAATCTGGATTATGGTTATTTTGTGATTTCTTTTAATTTTTTTAACTGCTAATCAGCTGACTCCAGAAATAGTTAATTGCAAAGGCTGCTAAATTAAACAAACATATATATTTTAAAAGTATCTTGACTTTGAAATTTGGGTCTCAGGATATGTCACTTTGGAAAAAAGGTTCTGCTTTTGTTTCAACAGAATATGAGAACCTGTGGATTGCTTCCAGGCTAATATGGTTTTATCAAAGAAGACCACCTAAAAATCTGTGATAGAAAGAATTGTCACATCAGTTTTAAGGCTAAAATGATCCAGCCTCAGGATGCTCCTTAGATTGTCAGAACCTCTCAATCAGAAGGAAAGTAGTAATGGAAAGCTATGCCCAAATTCCCAAAATATTGCTTATAAATATTTGTTTTCATTATGAATGAGTAATGTTTATGGTCAATCTCCTTCTTAGAAAAAAAGGGAGATATGATATAGGAATGATTTAAAAGGGTAGATTATTGAATTTACTGTAATCCAAAGATCAATTGTCAATCACAAAATATTTTATATTGGTATGGATTTTGCCTTCTTGATATAAATTTAAGGTCAGTTTTGTTATACTTCATGTATATTTCTACTCTTGTTTAAGATATTTTGTTTATGCAATTTCTTTAATATAGTAATATGTAATTAAACACAGATTAATAGTCATCTGTGATAATCAAGTTTAATAGTCATGTTAATTAGGTTTTTCTAGGTATACAAAAATGTATTTCAATTATTCTTCAAACACTTCAAAGCCTACATAATATGGGATTCAAAATATTTTATGAACTTAGAGTTTTCTGGACACTGAGACAGGTTTGCTTCTGGAAGTACCAATCTACTTCAAGAGAATGACAATCATCAAAGAAGTGTCATAGGGAATTTACTTTCTTTGTGGCAAAAGTTAGCCATTGGACAAGAAACTGTTCTTACATTGACTGCCTGACAGTATGTTTTATAAACTGGACATTCAGATTCCATAGGAAACTGAACTCTGAACTTGGGCAGAACAAGCCAAGATGGTCCTTAAGTTTACTTACTGCTTTGCAGAGAAAACTATCAGATGTCCTTCAGAACACAAGAAAAAGCAACTGACAAACTATGGCAGAATGGGCAGAGCAGTCCTTTAAATTTACTACTTCAATGAAAAGTATGCCAGAGACTCTGGGTCTGTAGGCTGAAGATGGATGTTACAAAAGAAATTGAGTGACTGTCCAAGCAGACAGATGTCATCTCTGTCATTTCTAGATTTTGGATGTTGCTTGCATTTCCTGTTTACTTGGAGTAATACTATAGTCTTCTATGGTCTTTGATATAGCTGAAGATTATATAGTTATAAATATAGTTTTCTTTAGTTATTATAAAAGGAATAATAGATATCAAACTTTGGACTCACAATGATGAAATATTTTCTTTAATTTTACTAAATACAAATAGACTAGATATTGTACCTGTAATTCTTGCTTAATAACTATTTTGCTATATGTAATTTTGCTATGTTTAAATTGAAACTTTCCTTTTTGATTAGATAGAAAAGGAGAAGTGATGTAAGATGTCTTTCTATATGCTGTGAATATTATTAATAAAGCAATTGTTTTGGCCTATGGCAGGCACCTTAGAAGTAGGCAGGTAACCAGAGCATAGATAGAGGAAGGAGGGTGAGGTCAGATAGAGATACCATCCAACTGCCCAAGAATCTACATGTAAAGTAACACAGGTAAGACACATGTAAGACAGAATAATGAAAATGGGTTGAATTAAGATGCAGAAGATAGCTAGTAATATGTCAGAGCTATATGCCAAAGAGCATAAAATTAATATAAGCTTTGTATGATTATTTGGGGCTAGTTGTTCTGGGACTAAAGGTCTGTGCCTCTGGAGCACCAGCCCTCTGGGCCAGAAACCTTCTAACAATGGTACCTATACAAAACCATATGTTCTGATGTCTTTTTTGGACAAAGTTACTCAGGAGGCAAGAAAAAAAAAACATAAACACCAAACCAGCCATATAACCTTAGATCTATATGATGTCTTGCTTGCCTATAAACTAACCTAGGGCAATGGTAATACAGAATTTGTGGGGGTAGCTTATAATGTCTGACCTGAATTAAGGTCAATTACACAGGACAAAATCCATGCCTAACACCACCTGAGTGATCAAGAATCAGAGACTAGAAAGCCCAAAGATCTATTGGTAAAGCAAATACTACTGATGTTTATGACTGTCTGAGATGGAATCATTCATTAGCACTACTTGGGTAACCTGGAATCTTAAACCAGATAAGACAGGAACCTCAGTAAAAACCAAATACTATAGCTTTGCTAAAGGTATACAAATATAAAACAACTCCTAACATTTTGCTATAATCATGTATCAGATTTTGTTCAGCCATTACCAAAGATGCTTCTTCCTCTTATAGATGAGAACACATACAGACCTACAGATAAACAATAAGCAGAGCATGAATGACCTTGGAACAGTCAGTCCTAAATGGGATACCTAAATCCCACCCCAAACCTTGGAGATGAGGAAACTCTGTGGAAGAGCAAGTGTTGTTTTGCCAGGAATCCAGGCCCCCAAAAAGACCACCAAGAGACTGGTCTGATGCAACAGCAAAGAATTTCTTTATTGACAAGCTAGCCTGGGTCACTCTGTTCAGTCTAACACAGTGGTGGAGCTGGAGCAACACTGAGCAACAAGAGGCAATGGTTTTTTTTTTTATTGGGGGGGGAGGGCTATAGGGGCCTGAGAGCTGAATTTCCATCCTGGGATTGGACCAAGCTTCAGCTATGGATACCTGTTATGAATTTATTGGCTGCTTTGAATTTTGGGGATGTTTAAACATTTAGCTGTGGTTGGTTCCCTATATCAATGAGCTCTTATACCTGGAGACTATATGTTCCCTTCCCAGAATGGAAATGTTTGGAATGTCAGATATTTCCCCTTAGATGCTAGCTCCTCACTGGATGGTGTCTGCTTATGGTCCCCACAGTATAAGGAATGTTACAGAGGACACAAAAATCACAATGTATTTAAACACAGTAGTACTGACACATATGAAACCATCAAGACAGAGACAGCATATATAGGACGTGCATGAGTCTGAAGCAGATGGGGTTCAGCACTAAGAGAAGAGAACACAAATTCTCAGAAGCTATCTCCAGATACAATCATAAAATCAGTTTGCTCCAAACAATCTCTGAGAGAACAAATTGCTCTTAAGTTCATGTTCTACATCTAACAGTAGATTATCAAAAAAAAAAAAAAAAAAAAAAAACAAACTCAGAGAAATGCAAATCAAAACAACTTTGAGATACCACCTAACACCTGTTAGATTGGCTAAAATAAAAGGCACAGATGACAGCCTATGTTGGAGAGGATGTGGAACAAGGGGAACACTCCTCCATTGTTGGTGGGAGTGTAAGCTTGTTCAGCCACTTTGGAATGCAATATAGCGGTTTCTCAGAAAATTGAGAATCAAACTCCTCAAGGGCCCAGCAATACCACTTCTGGGTGTATACCCTAAAGAGGCGCATTCACACTCCAAAGGTATTAGCTCAACTATGTTCATAGCAGCATTATTTGTAATAGCAAGAACCTGGAAACAACCTAGATGTCCCTCAACTGAAGAATGGATTAACAAACTGTGGTACATCTACACAATGAAATACTACTCAGCAGTAAGAAAAAATGATATCCTAAAATTCACAGGCAAATGGATGGATTTAGAGAATATCCTCCTGAGCGAAGTATCACAAACTCAGAGAGATAAGCAGGGGATGTACTCACTCACTAGTGGTCTCTAAACAAACAAACAAGAAAAAAAAGCCAAGCATGCTCAAGCGGCAAACCACAACAGAAACACCCTGGACTGACACTTCGGACCCCACTCCAACTACAGAAACACCTGACTCACTCTTGAGAGAGGGGGGACAAAACTGGATTTGGCCGCGAGTGAAGACTGATCCAAGCATTATTGGGTCAGTGGGACTATAGGACTGTCTGCTCCCTGCCCAGGGAGGGGATGGGGAGTTGCGGAGAAGTAAAATGACCTGATGTGGTGGGAAGGGGAAGAGACCTTGAATAAGGATATACAGGGATGGAAAAAAAAATTCAGAGGGAAAGCTGAACACAAAGTAAATATATGTGTA